>OX638385.1:3177112-3346903 GCA_951813785.1 Criorhina ranunculi | reverse complement strand
ACGCCCTCGGACGCGATGGATACCTGCTGCTTTTCTGGGATTTCTGGTGGCCTGGTGTTTCAGAGAAATAATTTGTTGAAATAAAGTTCACTTAGAACACCAATCTGAGGCTCCCCCTCCCGTATGCGTGGGGAGGCTGCGATGGCTTGTAACCCATTTTGTAGGGCAACCTCCAAGGAGGCTCCATGCAAACCACCAATAGCGCCCGAAGAGCCTTATTCGAGTTATAAGGCTCGAAGCCACCCTTTGACGTTGGCAATCGTCGGCCGAATTTGTTGAAAAATTTTACAGAAGCACCAGGCCAACAGAAATCCCAGAAAAGCAGCAGGTATCCATCGTGTCCGAAGACGTCACGCCTCTTAACACGTCCATGCACGCCCTCGGACGCGATGGATACCTGCTGCTTTTCTGGGATTTCTGGTGGCCTGGTGTTTCAGAGAAATAATTTGTTAAAATAAAGTTCACTTAAAACACCCCTCTGAGGCTCCCCCTCCCGTATGCGTGGGGAGGCTGCGATGGCTTGTAACCCATTTTGTAGGGCAACCTCCAAGGACCCTTCATGCAAACCACCAATAGCATCCGAGGAGCCTTATTCGAGTTATAAGGCTCGAAGCCACCCTTTGACGTTGGCAATCGTCGGCCGAATTTGCTGAAAAATTTCACAGAAGCACCAGGCCGACAGAAATCCCAGAAAAGCAGCAGGTATCCATCGTGTCTTTAGACGTCACGCCTCTTTACACGTCCATGCACGCCCTCGGACACGATGGATACCTGCTGCTTTTCTGGGATTTCTGGTGGCCTGGTGTTTCAGAGAAATAATTTGTTGAAATAAAGTTCACTTAAAACACCCCTCTGAGGCTCCCCCTCCCGTATGCGTGGGGAGGCTGCGATGGCTTGTAACCCATTTTGTAGGGCAACCTCCAAGGACCCTTCATGCAAACCACCAATAGCATCCGAGGAGCCTTATTCGAGTTATAAGGCTCGAAGCCACCCTTTGACGTTGGCAATCGTCAGCCGAATTTGCTGAAAATTTTTACAGAAGCACCAAGCCAACAGAAATCCCAAAAAAGCAGCAGGTATCCATCGTGTCCGAAGACGTCACGCCTCTAAAAACGTCCATGCACGCCCTCGGACACGATGGATACCTGCTGCTTTTCTGGGATTTCTGGTGGCCTGGTGTTTCAGAGAAATAATTTGTTGAAATAAAGTTCACTTAAAACACCCCTCTGAGGCTCCCCCTCCCGTATGCGTGGGGAGGCTGCGATGGCTTGTAACCCATTTTGTAGGGCAACCTCCAAGGAGGCTCCATGCAAACCACCAATAGCGCCAGAAGAGCCTTATTCGAGTTATAAGGCTCGCAGCCACCCTTTGACGTTGGCAATCGTCGGCCGAATTCGCTGAAAAATTTCACAGGAGCACCAGGCCAACAGAAATCCCGAATCATGCCTGAAAATCCCTTCACCCCTTGCTGGATTAAATGGATCGTCGAAATGTAAGAGGAACTTGTCGGAAATACGTGCACAATGTATAGTTGCAATTTTTATGATGGAAAACATACCAAAATTAGCTGTAAAGCACGCTGCATCCTTCAATTTGCATTCCTGGTCCGTGTTCTCATTTTTAACTGTTGGTAAATGATAGGGATGACAACCACAAGCCTTTAAAATCGCCTCCCCTTGGCAAGCAACGATGCAAGCAGCCTGACGATAGTTCTTAAAGGATACGTCATTCGATGTGAGACAATCTCGTTTCCAATCTGCTAACTCCAACACTTCAATCGAAGAACTCTGATACGTTGGCATTATCTCCACGAATGATTCCGATTTAGGAGTTATAGTTACAGAAGCTGCTGTTTCGGTGGTATAGTCCATAGGATGATGGACGAGTACAATAAGCCCCGTGGAGACATTTCTTTCGGAACCTTCACGTCCGATAAAACTCAGGCCACCGTCCATGCCAAAGATGTTGGTAGCAAATGGGACATATGATTCATTCTTCGGATTGTAGTTGAATGAGCAGCACGGTCCTAGATATGAAGTCGAGGCAACAAATGAGAGATAGTCGTGTTCTTGTTTGCATGGGAATTCGGCACCTCCCCAGAAGCAGTGTTGAAAGAAGTCCTCACACCCTGCACTGACTTCCAATGCGGCTTCATAGATTGAGACGTTGTTGTACACAAGTGTTTTGTCCGTCGCTTCGAAGCCAAACTTGTTTGGAATCCAGCTTTGATCAGTAAAAGCATTGAGATAATCAAAACCAGCAGCGACATCTTGAGTGCTGACGCCGTCAGGGATTTTTCTTAAACAAACAGATGAACACATACATTTGCAGCCCTGAATATCGCGACTAGACTTACAAATTTTTCACGTAGTTTTGAACCTTTTCAAAGTTAACCACCTTGGGGCTGCACACAGTGATTCCCGGGAATGCAACATCAGCTATTGATAAGTCCGTGCCAATTGTATTCAAAATGGGATACGAGTAAAACTTCAGCCAGAGTTGAAAGGATAGATAGGCGCCTAAACAGAAGAGTCCCAATAACAGATTCGACCACATAAATCTGTGCAAAGGGTGTAGCCTCAAAAATGGTTGATAATTTTGTTGAGTTTATATAGGTACCTACCTTGTGAAGCCTTTGGTACGATTCTCCCTTAACATCCAGATTCCATTGACTCGTGTGACTCGGGCGTAATCAAAGAATGTATCTGCCAGTGCACAATACAATCGGTCCATCCATTGCCAATATTTAACATGGATTTGTTTCTTTTGATCTCTGTGGATGGGTTTTCTTGAAGTGGCCATTGCTAATGCAGTGAATAAACTGGACTAGAGTGGCTTTTATATTTAAGTTGAGCATGTCAGCAATTAAGGGCTGTTCAAGGCTGTAATTAGCTGTTGTTCCTGCTAATGAACTTTATTAGAACGAGTTGTGGTTCTCATTATCATTAGTAATCATAAGAATGACGAGGGTCACTTTGGAGGGAGATAATTTCTGTTGGAGGGATAAGGAGTGAAGGTTGAAACTTATTCTCTACGATTATTGATTGGGAAAGCATATGAAAGCGCTCAAAGTATGTCTGTGGTACATCCTGGCTCTCTTGGATGCCACCTAAGGGGAAGCACACAATTCTACTAAAAATAAAAAGAGGCATGAAGGGTGATTTAATTATCCTTAACTAGTCAACTTTACCGAGCGTCATAACGCCTTTGTAGTCTTATCGTCCCACTACAAAATATTCATCACTGTTGGCAAAAGGTGGGGACTTAAACCTAAGATTGTCCTTTGGATGTACACTGCCGTAGTTTGTCTAATCCTTACTTATGGTTCGCTCGTTTGGTGGCCCGCCTTAAGCAAAGCTTAGAACATCACAAAACTTAGTAGAGTCCAACGAACAGCTGTAGCGATTCGATCGAGCCCATCAGAAGCTCTTTACGTGCTCCTCCATATCCTGTCATGGACTTGCACATCAAATACATCGTTTCGTGTAATGCTATCAGACTCAGAGAATCTGGGTTTTGGTCCCCCAAACCGTATGGCCATAGTAAGGCTTTTGACCTGCTGCCTTTGGATCTGGCCACGACCATAACTGATTACACGACTCCTCAACACTAACCCTCGCAATCTACGAACCCCTCGTCTCTTCTATTTACCGGCCCACCAAACCTCTTATGACTCGGACGAACCAAACTCCCGTATGCTCCGAAAGATAAACTCTGCCCCTACCATTTTCGACTTCAACCGCTCTACACCTTCCTTAAATTCGATCTCCTCCACCACCCCAACTAATCTTAGTTTTTAAGTTTATATTTAAGTAAGTCCTAAGTTTGTTTAGCCTAATAAATGGGATCTCGTTCCCACCAAAATCAACCACTTCTACCTACCTACTAGGGATGTTGCGGATGCAGATTTTTTGACATCCGCGGATGCGGGTATTAATAGGCTCACATCCTCGGATGCTGATGCGGATGCGGATACAACATTTGGTACATAAAAACATTAATTATTACTATTTTAGTCATTTTAATTTAAACGAAAAGAAACTTTGAATACTTAAACATAAACATAGGTGCGTTATATATAATGAACAGCAACTTGGCTGCCTTTTCTTGGTCTAGGCGATTTCGCAAAGGGTCGTAAATTAGTCCCGCTACACTAAACATTTGTTTACTAGGAACACTGGCTAGGGGAGGTGACAAATATCTTCGTGCTATGGCAGATAACATCTTAAACTCTTTATTATGTTTCCATCAGATAAGAGGACTTTCCGATACATTTGTCCTTTTTTTGCTGCGATATGACGCTAACTCCTTTTTAAGGTCTGTTCCGGGACTGTCTGATCTTTGGACAAGGTCGTCATATACACTTGACGAATCTAGCATCGCTTCCAGATCAATTTTTAAACAGGGTTGTCTAGCGGTACCGGACGTGCTAGGTTGTTCTGAAAAATGGGCAATCGATTGCACCAAATCCAATGAATCTCCTATTTTCATTCCGCCGCTAAGTCGTTCCTGTACCGACTTGTTCAAGCTCCGCATTGATTTTTGCTTGCGGGCGATGCGGATGCGAATGTTGAATTTAATGCGGAAGTTCTGCTGTTGCGGATGCGGATTCGAATATCTGCAACACCACTGCTACCTACCTACCAAACCGTGTCGAGAGCAACTGAAATGAGGATGAGGAGTCCGGGTTAATATATATTTTTTTTTTATCATCCTTTTGCTTCATAATTTTCATTTTATTTCGTTTAATTCTTGCGGTCACATTCTTCTTCAACCATTCACATTTTATTTTATTTCCTTAGTGTTTTTTTTAATTAATCATATATATATTCTACATCAAATTATTTCGTTTGTTTATGTTTACTTCATCCAGTTTTGGTTTTTAAATTTAATTTTTTCCATTTTGCATTTATTTTGAAAGTAATAAAAATACGTGTGAATCATATGTGTGGATGTGGATTTTTTTTTTGTTTTTTTTTTTTCTTTACATCTATTTAACTATATATATTTATATAAAAAAAAATTAAAACCTCTTATAGACGCGAGAACACAATTTTACATAATTCAAAAAATTTACATATAAATACCTAAAGTTTGTATTATTCCATTTTTCATTACATAATTATTATTTATTTGTCATTATCTACACAATATCTATATATCTTTGAATAAGAGAAAACAAAATTAAACAAAATTTACAATTTCAAAACAAAAAGGATGTTTTTAACTTTTAAACTAAATAAAAAGGAAATAAATAACGACAAATATTAAGATTATAAGTTTTTGTTTTTCTATTTACAAAGTTCGTAAATTTATTTTGATTTTCCTTTTTTTATATATAAATATTAATTGTTATTTATTAAATGTTACAATATGTATGTAATAAAAAAAAATGGAGTGTTGTACAACGTATATAATGAGTGCCTTTAATTGTCTTCTTTTACTTTGAAAAAACAAAAGGAAAAGTTATTCTTTCTCTTTAGTACATTTAATTGTTAAATATGTGTTTAAATTTTTGTTTTTAGTGAAAACATTTATGTATACATATTAGTTAATACATACATATTTAGTTTTTCTTAATTAAAAAAAGGGAAATTTAACTATTCACTATTAAAAAAAAAAAAACTCTGTACGTGTGCTGTATATTATATATATATTGGAAAACTATAAATAAAAAATGATTTCCAATATCATAAAATGTTCCTGTGTTGGTTGTTTATATTGTTATTTTGTTAAATATTATGAATTTCATAAGATTCTACACATATGCAGTAGGATTTGGTTTTGATTAATTTGAGTCTATAAATGATTTGTTTTGAATTATATGAAATAGATCTGGAATATTCTGGGTGGATATAGTTTTGTTCAGAAAGAGAGTTGTTTATATATAGGGAGAGAGAGAAAAAGTTAGGATAGTTTAAACTAATACACATTTGAAAAGAATCAAGAAATAGAAATTATATTGCAAAGGACGTTCGATTATTTCTGTCGCATTGTTGCCTTTTACACTGATAAACCTTCAGAATACTTCACCATAACTCAAGACCCCGTTTTGAATTCACCCAGTTGTCCAAATGAAGGGTCCACTTACGAGACGTTGACCAGAATACAGGAAAGACAATTATCCGCAGGGTAGAGAGGTTTTTTTTTTTTTAAACTAATAAAGCGACAGCTACAACCTTACAAATACAAATATTTGATGCAAGAGCACTTCAAAAGCCAAGGCCTAGCTTCATACAACCACAAATGGAAGGGTTGTGAGAAGTTTTACTGCCGACTTCAACAAATTATACTCCTGCAGGAAACGCTGTCTCCTCAAAGAGTTCCAAACACGGGAGGACATTTGTAATGGCTCGACTGGAGATATTCTCAACTTCATTAGGAAGATAGAGGATCTCCTTGTCTAATTGGCTCCAGGCACAATAGATCTTTTAGGTCGCGATGCCATATGCGTCTGTCGCAGAGCCTTACTAATAATAATAATAATACTCCTGCAGGTTTTGTCATGCCTGCGACGAAGTGATGCCGCGGTAAAATGTTTGGTGGTTTTAAGGATCGAACCTGTGCCCCCTCGCTTAGCAGTCCAATGCACGGTTACAACCTTATGCAATCAAAACTAGAACAATTCATTTTTGGATGGACGGTGTCTTTAAAAGATTATTTGATACCAAAGAGTGGAAACTACCAAGGATGAAGACTACTTTGAAAAAGTCCATGAACACCTTTCGTATTATTGTGAGAAAAACGATTTCAAGTTATCAAGGGTATTTAACACCAATTCTGGAATTTAGCCTAAACCTCGAACAGAAAACTCCCTCAAGAGAAAGCTGAACAGGAGGAGAGGTCATTAACCCTAACCATATATCCATTATCACGGATGGATCAAAAATGGATGAGGGCGTGGGCTCCGGAAACTATGCATCAGAACCAAGCATTGCACGATCAATAAGACTTCCGAATCACAGCAGCGTGTTTCAGGCAGAAGTTCTAGTAATCGCCGAGACCTCGCTAGAACTATCACAACAATCACTCCCACGAAGTCACTCCGACATCTACGTAGACAGTAAAGCAGCCATTAAAGCTATCACATCCACAACAATCAAATCAAGAACTGTGAAACGCTGGAACGACGAGCTTAAGGCACTCAGCGCTAACCATGACGTTACACTCATCTGGGTCTGCGGACATAAGGGCATCCATGGGAATGAAAAGGCGGACGAGCTCGCAAGAATAGGCTCTGAGATGGATCTGATAATGGCCGATGACTCCGTCCTACCCCCATTAGAACTTCAAAAGTCAAGCATCACCACGATGTTCACCTTAAGGGAATGCGTTTAAGCACAACAGAACTATGCAGAGGATGTGGCGACACAGACGCTGAGGAGGACACATTTCACCTCCTATGCGAATACCCAAGCCTTAGCAGGAATATTACCCTCGGAGAATTGTCAAGCAAGCCACCGAGAACCATCCTACAATTCCTTCGGAACTCGGGATGGTTCAGGGAGGCCAACTGATAAAAATAGTAATCTTTTCCATCTCCTCATATCTTAGGTATCCCACACCACATCGGGGAACACAATGGATCCATTGAGATCGGAGTGAGGCTGTACATAAATGCAGTCACCCCTACAACTTAACCTAACCTATCAAGGGTACATCTGCAAGAAAATCAACTCACGACACCTTTCCAATTCATGTTTTTCGTAAGCTCGCGACCTAATTATAAAAAAAAGCCTCATCACATCACAAAACAGGAGTCCTTCGGATGGAGCAAGGCTCGTTTTGAAAAGGAAATGGCTCCGAAGTTCTACGTATAAAGGCAGCAATCAATCACTAAACCATAAAAGCAAAACGGAGAAATTGAATGCCGAAAATGAAAGTTGGCAACCTAAACTATCCACTTCAACAAATAATTTACAAAAAGTATTCCCAAAGTCAGGGAAAGAAGATGTTGAAGAAGAACTCAATAAATCTATGGACATGGTAAAATTCAAATTCGATAAACTAACTACCTTTAAGTTTCCAGGAATCTAAACCTTTTGTGACACCATCTCTAGGAGGATTTTCCCAAAGTTCAATTCTAGATTCAGTGATGTTAAACATTTATCTTCTCATCAATTTTGAAAGGACTCTGTGAGTTGGAATTCCAGCCACCTAGTGTCAGTATTAATACCTCGTTATGTCTTTAGCCTCAAGGGTATTTTTATGAAGTGCATAATATTGTAAAAAAAATAAAAATAAAATAAAATTAAACAACGTGAGTAAACTCATTGAAAAATTACATAGGGGTTTGCATTTTTGTCAATCGTTTTATACCTTAACAGTGCTGGCAGGTGAACTCTTGATCATTCGGAGTGGGACAACAGGTCATGACCAAGAAAAATAAAAATTTGGGGAATTGGTCCACAAAAAGGACGACCTTGAACTGATGCGTGTAAATGCTATGTTCATGAGAAGCATCTTAAAGACAAGTTGAACTAGTACCTATACACAACAACGAACTCTCGAAGTCTAGCCGTTTATGAACGAAAAGAGGTTCTCAAGTCTTCCGGCAAAGTCGTGTTGTAAAGGAGAGCATAATAAAACATATTTTACTAGCAACCGATGGTAGGACTACTAAGTCAAAAGAAGTACTCACTCCAAGCAGCACGATCTGGCGTAAGGTCTTCTCCTGATAGGAGAAGATGCTCGCAGTGATATGAACTCATATAACAAGATTAACCCTTTCACTCATCAAGTGATCACCATTCCAGCCACAGAGTCTGATTGTTAGGTCTACAATATCAAGTCTTTCTATTGCTATGATGAAGTGTCATCTGGGACATTGTGTTATTACATATCTATATCCTGTCTAATATATACATATACAATAAATTTTATTTTAGTTATGGAGTTGCTTAATATTTTTGTTTGTTTTTTTTTTTTTTTTCTTTTCTTAAGGGAATAACGATTTACGTTCTGTAGAATTAACATTACTAACTTGTTTTCGAGTATATTGCATCTTCCGGTGCGCCTGGGTGCTTAGCCTCATTTTTTGTGAGAGATTAGAATGTGTGTGTGTTTGTCCTTGTGCCAACTGGTTTGCCGCCTAGTTATCGATGTCAGTTTCATTCCATGCTGTCTTAGCCTTTTGTTATAGTATATCTGTTTCGTAAACTTTGCTTGTGGTCGTAGTTTGAGCCTGCTGTGGTTGTCCTCCACCGGCGGCACCATTACCCACCAAGTCAGTAGCACCTCCGTTGTTGGCGAGATTCTTTTCATTCTTCTCGGAGACATTTATCTCCGTATTGAGATTCTTCATGGAACCAGTGACGGCCATGTTTAGACCCATTTTCTGTGGTAAATTCGACTCACTGCCGGTCTTCTTTAGCTGCATTATGTCCGACGGGGGTAGAGCAACTGAATTCTTGCTCATCTGTTGCAAACGGGCGTATTGCTCTTGCAACATTTTCTGCTTTTTCAGTAGCTCCTGGTGACGCACTTCTAGAGCCAGCTGCCGCTGGACATGATCATTTCCTGATTCGTTGCCACTGGAATTGCCACTGCCATCCCCATTGCCCATGGAGACATCTCCGGCAGATTCGCTCAGCGATGGTAGTCGCTGTGGTATATTCGGGCTCGTTGGACTGGCCAGAGGACTGCGTGAACTGGTGCGTGGAGGTGGTGGTGGTGGGATGCGTTTGTTGCTCACCTTCGATAGGAGCTCGGCGTTGCGCTCAGGAACTGGTGGTTTGCCCATTGGGCGGATTGGTTGCGGGGGACTGGTGTCAGTGTCGGAACCACTCGGATATGAGTGTAAACGACGAAGGCTGCCAATATTTGAGTTGACATGTAGAGTGTTGCTGTTACCGGCAACTACTGCTGCGGCTGCTGTCGCCAGTTGAGATTGCAACTCACCCGGTGTGTATAGGCTGGCCTGTGATAGCTGAGTGGTAACAGTGCTATGAATGGCCTGTGAGCTGTCGTCAGATGTTGAATCATCAGGGCGTAACTAAAATAAAAACAAGAGTCATGGAATTGTTGTGTTGAAATAATTGAAGGCTTCCGCTTACATCGTTATTCTGATTGAGCGGTTTGGCGAAGGTTTGCAGTTCATCTAACAGAGCATCGAGTGCGTTTTCGGGTGGGACTCCCCCGCCGACAGAGACCGTCCCCAGCCTGGGACTTGGGATTGGCTGTTAATTATTAGAATAAAAATACAAATTAAGATTAGTTCAATTAAATGTTTTTTGATGTACCTTTTGAACGACTAACAAATATGAAATAGTTAAACAGTAAACAGTATGTAGACCATCGATTAAAGGTGTATCACATTTAGAATGGAGTTTAAATTAGGGGGAATGTATCGAATGGAGTCCCAAAAAGTTAAGTCAAGACCATTGAGCACTGATTTGATGGGAAATTGACTTTGGTACACTGTTCGATACACTCCGTGTGTTCATTTCGATGGACTGTAATGGTGAACAATAAAAACGGCAGATGTGACAATATGAAACGTTTTATATTGCTGAAAGTGACAGGCACATCAAAGGGATAACAATGTGACTTAGAAATCATTCAGTCGAAGGAGATTGATGGGGACTGAGCCGACCATTTTTCTCAAGTCTTACTTCGAATTCCCCTCGAAAGTTTTTTTACACGCTTTTCTATTAAATTTCCTCCAGAACTGACGGTAGAGACAAGCAAAACTAAACACACTTTCAATATAGTCAAAACTCGGGGTTTTTTATGAGTTTTGAAATTTCTCGTCACAATCTCGGACTAGTCCTCTAGTTTTCAAACAGTATCCTGGCAAGGATAAATCAATTCCTTTGTCACATCGCTTACAATAACTTTTAAAGCCATAATCACCACGTTAATCCATCGCAATCACATCATTTTGTTTTGATTTTAATTTTATAAAAATTTATCAAATATAATATTTGTATATAGAAATCCCATTACAGAAAAATAAAACATGCACATTTAACAATAAATAGAGAAAGACTTTTTCTTTTTAGTTAAAAAGAAAAAAGTTAACCAACAACTCAGAGTACCAGATACAGTATATAAATACAAAATACTCGTTCTTTAATTATTTAACAAAAAATAAATTATTCATAATGAAAAAAGAAGCCTTCTACACATGTGCAAGCAATAAGCGAATATATAATACCATTTTATACATAATCTACTTTTATCTTTACAAAAATTATATACAAACATAGGCCAGAAATAATCAAATCATAAAATTAAAAACATTAAATAATAAATCCTCACTATAGTAAGGTAGAATTTGTGAATTGATTTTGATCCTTATTGGTTTTAATTTTTCTTACAAATTAGATATAGTTAACTTTTTCCATGAATTCCAATAATTAATTGATAGTAAAGTGATAGGTTTTTATTTTTTACTTGTTTTTCTAATTGAATCCCCACATTTTATAATAGTTATAGAAGTTACTGTGTCGCAACAAATAAATTCTCTTAAAAATGAAATTCAATCATTTCCAATGACATTCGTACCTTACTATAATAGAGAAATGGATTAAATGTGATTTATTTATATTGAATATTTAATTTGAGGGAGAGGTCGACTTAAAACAACAAAAAAATAAACAACGTTTGAGATACGTTTCTTCTTTTTTGTTGTAAATGATTTTTCTGACGTGAGGGAGAAGATTTTTAAAAAAATGTTTTCGGTTTATGAGTTAGAATTTCACTTGGTTTATGTAAAAAATAAAAAAAAAACAAAGCTTTCAGATTTCAAAAGGCTTTGCATCGGACTTAAAGTTTCAAAGTGAATCAAAAAAAAAATTAATTCACATTGAATGTCTACCTACCAATCAATCGTGGAATCTGTTCTCGTCTGTGGCCATAAGCTATAGGACAAGACCATTATAAAAATACAAAAGCTGGCATGGTTCAACCAATGCAAAGAGATGAACTTGCTTTCTCGAGATCTCTCTTTATACAGAATCCAGGCCCGGAAATCAGATTAGGAAGTCGTTAACGAGACGTGCATTGTAACCACTGACTACACAACATTATAAGTTTGCTTTTCTGGACTCGTATGTAGTGGTTGCATCATCGCTTGTCACTCTGAAGGGTTAGAATCCCGATGTCAAAAAAAAGTCGATAAACTGCAAAAAAACCTGACGTCATAGGCATAGCACTGGTGATCATATGGCTTGAAAGTGTTGTTCGTACTTATGACATCGGGATGTTCGAAAGAAATACTGTGAATTATAAGCAATGGCAACAAAACCAATAACTCTCCCCAGTCATTCTGGACACCACCCTTGGAGCAAAAGAATGAAACCTCATACCACCTGAGTTTAAAAATCACTACACCAACTAGCGCTATGTGGAGCATCATAAGGGTATTCGTAACCCCTTTAGCGCTAGTGAATTATAAAAATAAAATAAAAAAGAGAGAGGAATGCGCTAGGACTGAAATAACCTTTCAAACGACAAGTGAGGAGGTCCTATTATTATTATTGTTTCAGGAGA
Source organism: Criorhina ranunculi (assembly GCA_951813785.1). NCBI lineage: Eukaryota > Metazoa > Arthropoda > Insecta > Diptera > Syrphidae > Criorhina > Criorhina ranunculi. The sequence goes on along the minus strand of OX638385.1, from coordinate 3,334,408 downwards.
GCTGTTCAGCCCTTGGCACTGTGCCTTCCCTAGCGTTCTTATGTTTTTCTCCAGATTATATCAGGAAGTTAAGGAACTTCTCTGGGTGGATGGCAGCAAGCTGTACCCTAGAGACAAATTCGCCGCCTAGGAAAAGCTCTTTCTGAGTTGAAAGAGAGCTGGAGATTCCGTTAAGATGTGTAGAGAGGTCTCCTCAATCTCAAGCCAGAGTCTACATCTTGAATCTGTTGTAAGGTTCATGCAATGTAGATGCTTATTCTAGCAGCAGTGACCGCTGAGAAGTTCAACTATTACTCTAAGGTTGCTCCTATCGAGGTTCACAATGAAGCTAGATTTTTCTTGTGACAGTACAGGGAATAGCAGTTTTGAGCCAGGCTTCTCTGGATTCTAGCAGAGGCCTTAGCAATGACAATAATCACAGGACCATGCAATAGTACTCTCACTTTCATTTATAGGCAAACAGCAATTGAACCTTCTTTATTTTTTTTTTAATATCAGGATTGGAAGGTACTCTAGCAAAGAGCTTAATATTCTTGCCAGTAGATTGGTAATTTTTGACACTTTTCGGAGTAAACAAGCTCCTCAAGAACCCTCAAGGGTTGACACTTAAGTTTCATGATAAACCGCTCTCCGACAATTGGCATGTCTAGAGGTTACAAAACTCCATGAAAGAAATTTCAAACTTCAGTTGGCAATGATGTCATACAACTAAGGTCGATAGATCTGTCGAAACACATGACTTCACCTCTTCCTGGCAGCAGGAGATTGGCTACAAAAAAAAACAAATATTTAGCGCGATAGCTCGAAGAAAGCCAAGGCCTCGTTTCTGGTAACCGTTTATGTTGGGCCTATTGTTTTTGTTGCCAACCCCTAATTTGCAGATTAAGAAGTTTTTCATAACAAATTATACTCTCAGAGGATTTTCATTGCCGGCCGAACGGTGATGCCGCGAAAAATCATTTTGGTTGTTTCTGCTGACTCGAATCTTTATCAGCAGTCCAACCACTAAGCCATTTTGATCCGTACTGGACTTATGAGACGAAACATTTGCCTGGACAGCATACTAATTAGAAAGTATTGTTTACACTCTTAAATACTAAAAACAAGAAATGAAGAATCCGAAGAGCAATTTAGGAGGATTTTAAAGCAATTATTCTGTTCGATGCAGACAAAGTCATAAATGTATCCCTTGCTGAGCCCAAATTATAAAGCAGTTTTCTATGGACATTTTTAAAACATCCGGTAATTACAAAAAATGTCAACCTTAGTCAAATATTTAAAAAAAAAACAAAAATCTCCAACGTTCTTATAGCCTACCCTGTGTGTTTAACCAAAGATACAATATTTTAAACAAATGTTTCTTCGAACAAACGAAAATTACATAAAAATTTTGAAAAATACTCCAATAGATCCTAAGAAAAGAATGTGCCATATATATATATAAAATATTTTTTTATATAAAAAAAAACTTTTTACTCTTGATGGTGCGTACAATATTCAATTTCACACTAAAATAAATAAATAAAAACAGTTATTATGACGAAATAAAACTAATTTTGTTGTCTTTTGTGAAAAGATATACAGATAAAGTTTGAAAAAAAAAACAAGGAATACATCATACTTAGGGTACGAAAAAGAGGGGGGGCGGACAGACATCACATTCAGGGAACTTTAGTGAGTGAAATATGAGGGTATGCGTTTTTAAGTATACTTTAGAGTTATATAGAGGAAGTATTTTTTTGTTATTTTTATAATTTATTTTGTTATAAAGAAAATGCCATGAAGAATAAGAAAGTAAAAGAGGAAAAAATGAATAAGAAAAGTTTTTTTTTTTTTAAAAACCTATTCCAGTTTGTTAAGTGTAGATACAATTGAATTTGTAAAGGCTTATTTAGATTTTTTTTTTAGTTCTTTTCTGTTTGCCAATAAATATAAAAACTTAAAAAAAAATCAGAAAAATTAGGTATACTGGAACATTTACCATCGACCATAAAAAAAAATAATTATAGCAAAACGCAATGAAATTCAACATAAAAGTTTTAGAACTCAAAGATAGAATAAGAAGCAGAAGAACAGATTTTTTTTTTCTTTTTTTTAATTCTTTTTTTATTTATAGACTTTGTATTTTTATGTTTTTTTTTTTTTGCAAAAAAGAATTTGCGTTTAGAGAGTGAATATATATATAGAATATACTTAAGTTAGAATGCACGTCAAAAAAAAAAAAACAATATTTATGAAAGTATTTGAGAGAAAAAAAAAGACAATCCGATTGCATTTTGTTTTGTTTTTTATGTTAAAGAATGAAAGAAAAATTTAGAAACATAACATTTAAGTAAATTATTACTCAGTAATTGCTTCTTTGAAGTTAGAACTCCATCGCCAGTTGAACTATAAAAAAAGAAAACGATACCAGAAATGGGTTTTGGTTATAGACTGTTTCCACATTTACGGTTCTTAATACAAGTTTTTGTTTTTTTTATATAGATATCGATGGTAAAGATTTTTTTTATTAGACTTTTGGTCGCCTTTATTGTTTTTTTTTTATAGATTTTTTTTTTATGTCATAGTAAATGTTTTCTTATTAAGAATAAATAAAAAGAAAAATATGAGTCGTTTAGAAGAGGAAAGCTATTATACTGATAGACGAATTGATGTCTAGCTTCACGTATGATTATATCTACTGGTCGTTAGCGTCTTTCTTTGAAACGATTCAAATACAAAGTAGAGGCGCGACAGCTCATAGAGTGCCGTGTCCTCTCGTCCAATTGACTGAGCCACGACGACCACATCATTGGAACTATTCAATGAGACTGTTACTGCGCCAAAACTGATTTTGCTTCGATTGTGGACATAGATTGATTGCTGAAAAGTGGCCTTGAACCAAATAAACTACTCATCGAGAGGGGAGAGCTTAAAGTTTTTAAGAATTAAGGACACTATATTGGCTGGAATAGTACAGCTCAGGTTGGCAAAATAATGTGATTTCCAGAAGAGATGCTTGATCTTTTGAGAGCGATTGCAGTTATGTCATCTTTTGCAAGGATGGCATAAGAATCGCCTTGAGTCATGGAGATGTACAGAAGAGACGCAAGATCTTTTGACAGCGATTGCAGCCATGTCATCTTCAGCACGGATGGCATAAGAATCACATTGAGTCATGGAAATATTCATCTACATATGTAATGACAAACACTCAAAACAAACAAATATTTGACGCGACAACTCATAGAGAGTCAAGGTCTAGCTTCTCTTAACCGTTAATGTTGTGCGTGCTATATTTTTCACACGAATAGAAGGGACCTACAGTTTTAAAGCCGACTGGGAACGGCGGATTGAGAAGCTTTTTCATGACAGATTATACTTTTGCAGATTTATCATGCCTGCGAAGAGGTGATGCCGCGAAAAAACGTTGAGGATGGAACCTATGTCCTCTCCCTAAGCAGTTCGCTAACCACTAAGCCACGGCAACCACGAACACTCAGAAGAGCTATATTAAACCAACTTAGAAAGGTTCATACACCGACTGAACATCAATCTCCGAGGGACGGCGTGGTAGAGAAAGACCGCGACTCAGGTGGCGCAAGCAACTGGAAGGGGACCTCAACCAACTTATCGTAAGAAACTAGAGGCAACTAGCTTAAGATCGAACTGGCTGGAGAAGCTTGATAGTTGAGGCCCACATCCACTCCGGACTGCTGCACCCGCTTAAGTAAATGAGTAAGCAAGGTCCGATAAATCTAAAATTCGTTGCTATTTTAAGAAAGCAGTAGTAAGGCACCTTAAAGGAGCAGATTCCTTCTTTCTAACTGTTACAAGTGATACAATAAATTAAAAATTAAGATTTTTAAAACACATAAACTGAAAGTATCCTTCCTAATGATAAAACTAATTCGAAGAAAAAAATAAAACATTTTTCTTAGCTAAGCAAATTGAAAAGTAAATATAAAACAAATAAAAACCGTAATCAATAATGACATTTAACAAACAATTATATCTAAACGTTTTTTTTTTTTTTTTGTTTTTTCTTAACATTTAGTCACAGATACACTTATGTATATATAGTAGGAACATACATATTTATGGAGATATTACATTTTATATACTTCAGTTACCCCCTAGAGAAAATTCATTGGAAATGTTTGATTTTCAAATTTATACACTTAATAATTTTTTTATTTTTTATTTTTTTTTTTTGCTTCTTGTTTTCGTTATGTATTGTATTTTTTTATACAGATTTTTGATCCTCTAAAATGAAAATTTTGTCAGTTGATGTTTTATTTTTTGATGAAAAACATAAAAAAAAAATAAAAATATGAACGAACGAGATGAGATTAGATATTAAATTTTAAATTAAAAACTAAACGAGTTTGTTTTTTTGCTAAGTTTGGTGAATGTGAGTGACAGTGTTCATGGTGAAAGAGGTGAGTTCCTATGCACTATTTTTTTTTTAAGTTTAGAAAATTCGTAGAGATCAGAAGCGACTATCATTCAGAGGAAAGTAAAATCGACATTGCTTTCGGATCAAAAAATAATTCGCAACGGCAAGATTGCAACCTTTGTTTACATCGTCAATCTTTGAATATCAGAAGCTGCACCGCTAAAATAACTCTCACTGCCCGACGGCACTAAGTTAGACAGGATTAGGTTAGGTTAGGTTGAAGTGGCTGCCTGCTATTACCAGCACACTAAGATCAGTGATACCACATGGATCTGAAGAAATCTCCATACCTACTCGCTTTTTATGAAGCGAGGGAGGTTTCTGATATCTGTGTTTATAGTCGTTAAAGTAGAATTCCCCCAAATAGAGCCTTCTTTTACGGGAGAGAGCTGGGCAGTTACAAAGAAAGTGGGGAATCGTTTCCTCCTCCTCTTCGTCCATGCAGCTCCTACAGAAATCGTTTGAACGGACGCCAAGCCTTGTTGCATGCTTGCCTATTAGGCAGTGTCCCGTGATGACACCTATTACGAACCTGATATTCGATCTGTTGAGGGAAATTAGATTCTAAGAGCGTTTCAGATCCAGCCGTGGCCATTTGTCCACCCAGAATTTATTTTCTCGATAGCATCCAGCTTGAGTTTCAGTTTACATGTAATGATCGGTATTCCCAGAGTGTCTCTTTCTGTGAGCACTGGCGAGTTCATCAGTCTTGCAGTTCCCTGGAATATCTCTATGCCCCGGCACACAACAAAGGTGAATATTGAACTGCTCCGCCATCTCTATAAGAGATGATCCGCAACGAATTTGAAAAGACTGATTCCAGGGACCTGATCGCTGCTTGACTGTCTCAAAAGATACGTGGAAGATATCACGTTTTTCTTCAGCCAAGATAAGACTTCTTTGATCGCCAATATTTCCGTCTGAAACACGCTACAATGATTTGGAAGACAGAAAGAGAGGAGCGGAGAAAACACCACCACCTACATATACCCTCATTGGTTTTAGATCCGTCGGTATTAAAGTGGATCGAATTATCCTGAAGAAATGTCTCATCCACCCAGAGTGGTAGCAAGGAAGTTTTTATTGAAATTAAGCTTGGGTGTGTGGTGTAGTCTATGTTTCCAGGGAAGATTTTGAGTTTGTTCAAAATGGAGGCGTGGCCAAAGACTTTGGTAGACCACTGTGAAGTTGATTTGAGGCGAACAGCCGAGTTAGCAGCCATTTGTCTGCCAAGGATGTCAAGGGGTGTTAAATGAAACAAAATGTCCAGTGCTGCGAAGGATTGGCAAATGATTGCTGATGTTGAAGGCAAGGAAGACAAAACCTAAGCAGATGCGAATGCCAAGCAATATGCTTTTTCAATCGGACTGACAACTCGAGAGAAATGAAAAGAAAAGGGATCTTAAGTAGAGACATGGGTCGAAAGTAAATTTCGTGAGATTCCCCAAATTTTTTCAGAGGCTTAAGCAGAACAAAGTTATGGAGACAGAGTAGACTTTTTCTACAGATTAAGAGTACCGATTTCACTATCGATCTGTGGTTTCCTCTTGAATCAAAAGATTAGCCTAACACTGATTACATTTCCTCTCTGCATTCTGCCAAGAATTTCACTATCGACCTGCGGTTTGCGCTTGAATCCAAAGATTAATCTAACACCGATTACATTTCCGCCAAAAATCGTTGACATTCCAACAAATTTCTACGAATGCTCCAAACATATAAATCCAATCTGTTTATTGCTTTTTGCTGCTAAGTGTTTTGTGTGCTTTAAAAACCATGACATTTGTGGTCCATAACCTTCTATTTCACGAGACACTTTTTGCAATGATTCAATAAAATATTAATTGCAAAAACAATAAAATTAAACCAAACAATGATGAATGAATGAATCATAAACCAACAAAAAAACAAAAAATAAAAGATTATCATGAGATGCTACAATGGAACATGCAATTAAAAAGTAAAATTATAAAAAAAAGGTTCATGTATGAAGGCATCTTTTTTTCTTAATGATCTTGAGTCTTATGTACAATTAATTTGTATCAAAAAAGAAAGAAACAAACAAAAATATGACTGATGCATGAGGGAATAAGTATATGAATGAGTATGGCACGAAGGGGTTTTTTTTTGTTTCAAATGGTTCGCCAATATTAAAAGAAATAAAACATATTTAAGGAAATAAAAATAAATAATGAAACTATACTAGTTTTGCTCAGTAAGTGCTGCCAATTGCAAATAAAAATTAATACCAATTTAAATCATAAGTTTGTGTTGTTTTTTTTTTTTTTTTCGAAATTTTAAATGAAAAACTTGAATTTTGTTAATTAACAACAAAACTTTTGAATTCATCTACAAGAAACCAAAGAAAATGTTTTTTTTTTTTGTTGGAAAATAGGTCAACTGTAATCTTTGGTTAGTAATTTTAAAGAACAATTTAAGAGAAAAAAAATTATAAACAAATGATAATGACACAATTTAGAATATATCATACTGGGGGATTATTATTGTATATATAGTTCAAGAAAGTTTTGTTCTCAAACTAAGGAAAGTTTAATAAAAAAAAAAAATTTAAAATATTTTTTCGAAGTTAAATAAAACACAATACAACATTTAGAAAGAATTTAAAAGACTCACCTTATTTGCTGAGGATATTTCGGCAGAACGAGGAGAGTCCTCTGTTGCTGGTTCGTTAGCTGGTAATCGTTGTTCTTGAACACTAGCCAATCTGAAAAGAAGTTCGATGTCCAGCATTAAAACACTGTGTTTGAAGTAAAATTGCAATCAAACCTTTTCAATGTCACCAAGGTTCCTGTTAACTTTTTACACCTTCGTAGTGCCGACTCCAATCGATCGGGCTCATCTTTCAGAAACTTTTCTTCGCGTACGACCTTTTCCATTTCGTTTGATAGAATATTTCGCAGACCGTTTTGTAGACTCGGGAAACGCATCTTCAGTTCGGCAACAGTTTTGCTAAAAATAAACAATTCTCCAAAGTAAGTAGGATAGAGGGACATAATTTTGTATTTCTTACCTAGCTCTGCTTAGCACTAATGCCATATCCTCGACAGCAGCCATATTAACTCGAGTCCTTCGATTGATAACCTCACCACGCAATCCCTCCACAGACGATTCTAAATCACTTAGATCCTTCTCCAGTCGTATGACTTCCTGTTTATACAACTCCTCCTCTCGTGACATTCTTGTCTTCTCTTGATCTCCCTGTCCCCAGTAGTTGCCACTGCTGGCCAGCAATGTCGCACGAATTCTCATAAATGCATCCTTAATGTCCTCCCTTACGGCAACAGCTTGAGCTTGTGACAACCGACGCAGGGTGCGCACCTCCATACGCAAATCTTTAGCTTTCTTCTGTAAGCCTCGCAAATGATTGTATACCTCAGGTGCCAGAGCTATATCCGCCCGGTACGTAGGATGAGCCGAAGCCAAGGCTAGTGGTTTTGGAGGTGGTGGCGGTTTGAGACGGTCACGTTCTGCTTTGATTCGCAAGTGAGAAAATTTAATCACAATTAATACGAGACTACAAAGTTAGTAAGCTGTTAGTAGAGCTAACAAACTAAAGCGTGCAAAAAAAACGGTTTTTTTTACAAAATTTCATTTTGGATTACCTTGTGACGAAGTACGTGGAAGTGTTGATGACTTAATAGCTGGCTTTGGTGGTTTCGAATCGGCTGTGTGTGTTTTTTTTTTTTTTTTTTATTTATATTTATGTGTGTGAGATTTATTTTCAAAGGTCACGTAAAAATTCACCCCAAAATAAACGAACAAAAAAACACAAATAAAATGTGTGTGTGTGAAGGAGAGAGAGAGAAAGAAGACGAAAGAGAACATTTTGGTTTCATATTCACAAGGACATACGTATATGTTTATAAAAAATAAATTTGATGTGCGTTTGTTTTTTTTTTTTATATTTTAAAGCGAAAAACACAAAAATTGAATTCAATAATTTTTTTTATTTCTTAAAAGCACAAAAAAATGGGAAAAATTTCGAAAACGAAACATAATATCTTTTTTTTTTCAATTAAACTTAAGAACTAAAAAGTTATACGTTCATGCATTTGATGCGGTTTGCAAATTTTACTTTAACTTAAAAATTAATTCTAAGCCTTGGAAAAATTTAATTGGAAAGCTAGGGTTTTGTTTTAAGTTGCTATTATTGCTTGGCTGTCAGAAAGAACACGCCGCCATGGGGGTTGCTAATTGAAAAGGTTTTTGAGAAACATTGGAGAAAAAAACAAAAGATCGTAGAATCTAGAGCAAGGGTCAGAGATGATAACTTTTCGGAATTGTTTCATTGACTGCTGGTTACTCTTTTCAGGCAAGCAAAGCTCTCGAGGGCCCCTGCTCTGTATTCTGATTCTTAAGTCAGTTCGTTCGAAACAAGACATTTTGTATGGGCAGTTCGGAACGCAGTTCATAAAATCCATAAAAAATGTCCGTTTTCGAACTATTTGACTTAAGAATCGGAATAAAGAGTAGGATCACTGGATGTTGGTAGACCAAGCGTATTCTTCTCGATGTCTGTAAGAAGTCTGCGGCATTCTTGTTGTTTCTCAGCAAAAATACTGCAAGTAGGTTATTGGCGTTTAGACGGGCCACTATGCGAGAGTGATGACACTGCGGAACACATTTTATGTGCATTTTTGAGGGCTAATGTGATGATTGGTTACTGATGCTCTTACTCGCCTTTCTTTGAAAAACGAAGAAAACACAGTAAAAGGGTTTTACCGACCTGTTGGTAGTACAATAGACTTGTCTTTGAGTCTGAATGCTCCACTGGACTGTTTCAACAACCCGATAAGAAACAAATACAAAATTGGAGCCGACAAGCTAGTCGAAAAAGAGAGAACGTCTCTGGACGTGTGGTTCCATAATGTTCTATGAGAATTGCGTATCTTAAACCAATAGACGCAACCAAAGGCTAGCAGATTCATATAACAAAATGGACAAATAACTCTTTAAGAGATTCGATGAACACAATGGAGTGAGGTTGTACATAAATGCAACCACACCTACAACCTGAGAGATTAGATTAGGCAAGAATGTCTCTTCTAGAGATTCGAATAGGCAAATTTAAGAACATATTGAAATAAACTAATTTAGACCAATATTGGTGCTATAATATACAATCAGTTGATGAAGTACCGACAAATGATGTAAATTTGATACAAATTGGGGGAAAAAAGCCATAGTACCCAGGGTAAACAGTGACAGAAACATCAAGACAGTACCCTTCTGTTCCACCAATGAAACAAAAACGTGTAACAAATGAGACCCCCACAACGACTTATGATTACTCAAAAAAATAAAAAATATACACACAGTCACAGTACGTACACAATTACAACTAAAAAAAACTCACACAAAGAAACAAAAAGTATCAAAACTTAAATTTATAACTTTACAAACAGCATTGCCTTTGCAAGAGATAAAAAAAAAATTTCTAAAATATACACATAAATAAATAAAATATACAAAATAAAACTTTTTTTTTTTTTTCATTTTTTGCAAAAAAAAAATAAATAAAATAGTTTTTGTTTTTTTTTTAAACGCATCATCAACTTAAACTGCAGTAATTTTTAGTGAAAGCGATTTACCAGCATGTTGTGGACTATGTGACTTCGGTACGCCTTGAATGTCATCGCTAAACGAGACGGATTTTTCAAATGACACTGATTTATCTGCAAAGTGGATTACAATTAAAATTTTCTTTAAAAAAAAAAAACAAAACAAGTTACAAGTTTCTTTGAAAATCAAAAAAAAATTAATTATTTTTTTAATAAATCACCATTTGTTAAATTTAAATATTTCCATTTAATCGAGTTTTTGTTTTTAAAGTAAGCAAATACTACTAAATGATTTTTGAACTTTTATTGTTTTGTTTATGAAAATTAATTATATTTAGTGCTTAGGTGATTTTTCTACGTTTTATTTTATATATATATCTTTTCTATAAACACAAACTAAGAACATAGACTTTTAAAACGAACACAAAACAGAGAACTATTGCATTTTTTTTTGTTTTTAAATTTAATTTTTGTGAGATATTTTTTGTTTTTTTAAATTCTATAAGTAAAAAATATTTTTTTAATTTTTTCTTTTAGATAGAAACTTACGACAGGAGCTTTTGCCAAGTTTTGGAGCCTTTTCTCTTATGTACATATCATCGCCAGTTCCGTTTGCTAATATACATATATTTTTTTTTGTTGTATAGTGTATAATATAAAATAGTTTACAAATTGTTGTAAATAAATAATAAAATGATTAAAAAAATATATAAATTTTGCACCATCGAAAAAGGGATTATATATATGAGCACGATGATGTGATGTGAATGTTAGTGAGAGGGGTATGAAAGAGGACTGAATGAATTTTGGTGTGAGTTGTTTATAGTTTTGACAAATAGGGATGTGACAGGGATAGGCCATCTATCTCTTGACTGTGCAGAATACAATCGAAGGTCTTTGGCTCATTTTGGATCAATTTTGATGAAGTTCTACAAAATTTAAACCGAGGGTTGCAGAGCCAAGGGACTTTCTAGGATTTATCATGGACATTCAACATTCTTGTGACATCCATTGGCCATCTCGTTTCGGTTTCTTTAAGACCATTTACAGGAAAGGTAGAGCACGACAATATGTCAATATCATCCCCGAAGGGATGGATCAAGATCCAAAATGCAAGCATTCTTCCCACTAATGCCAAATCCTCCAAGATGTCAGACAAAAAGGAAAAATGGAGACGATAGATAGAGACGAAACTCTATTGTATACAATCATATCGAGAAGCTTGAGTTAGTGTCCATTTAGAGCGGAAAATCAAAAGTGAACTCAATTTTCTGGAGAAACCCTGAGTTTTCGAAACAAAGAATTATATCCTGAACTACAACAAGGATGATATCAAGATTTTTAACACAATAACACAACATCAGACAGACAAGAGTTCAAAATTCATAATTTCACTATCCAATAACTTTTGAAAACTAAAAATTAAAAAAAAAACTTAAAACAACATAAAAATGTATAAACTCCCTTATTTCACAATCACATCAAACCTGCGCATATCTTATTTAATTTTAAAATAAAAAATAAAAACAAAATATTTAAAGTTAATAATTTTTCAAACAAAATGAATGATTTTCTTCTTTTTTTTTTTTATTATTTGTAGCACAACTAGCATAAGCTCTCCTCTTCCCTTCGAAATATGTTTTTTTTTTTTTTACTTTTTGGTAAAAAAAAGGTTTCTACAAAATAATTAGAAGACTCACCTTGAATTGATGTTGAGCTACCACTTGAGTGGCCGTCGATATCATCTAAACCTGCGGTGGTTATATAACAAGCACTGCAGTAGATTTGGGATTTTTTTTTTTAAATAATTTTTATTTTTTTTTTTGAAACAAAAAATCGAGTCTAATTTAAAAAAAAAATAAAGGAAAGTATAATTTTGGTCTCTGAACACCTACAGAAATTCACTAACACTGTGTTTTTTTTTAGAAATTTATTTGTGAGGGTATTCTGTATTATTTTCTTTTTAACTTAGGAAAAGGAAAAGGGTCGTTAAAGATTGTAAAGGGTTTTTCAATAGCTTAGTCCGAATTTTGACAGCTTATTGCTTTGACATTTCATTTGACGTTACCACGGAACACTACATCATTCAACAACGCGTCGAAATTGTTCAAATTGATTGTTAAAAGTCGTGTTCTGTTTGCCAAACTTTTCGCGAGTTATGAAGTATTTACGGCCGAAATGACCGTCCAATTGAGAGAGTTCTTTTAAGGAATTATCGCGAAATTCGGGGAAAGCAGTTCGGTTGCTGAGCGCAGGCAAACGGAATTATTGCTGCGCTGTTGATGAAAGTGAGGCTGAAGACCCAACCCTCTCGATTCCTCGTCGTGCACGAGGCGAGTTTTGCCAAAAGACTTTGGCATGCATCCACCTAAGATCCAATTGACACAAGAACTGAAGCCTCATGATCACCAATATCGTCTTACGTTCGCTGATTGGGCTCTGGACCAGTTGGAAATGGATCCAAATTTTGGCGAAAAAATCGTCTTCAGTAATGAGGCACATTGAACGACTTCGTGAACAAGCAAAATTACCACATTTTGGAAGAGACTAATCCACAGCAGTATCAAGAGTCTAAAGCGGCATTAGTTCAGGCTCAGATCCTCCAAGGGTCGCTGACCTGATAAGTAAATAAGTATCAAGAGTCTCCACTGCATCTGGAGAAATTTACTGTTTGATGTGGATTTTGGTTATGCGGCGTCATTGTGCCATACATCTTCCGAAACGAGAATGGCCAGATAGTGACTGTCAATGGCGAACGGTATCAGACTGACTTTTTGGGGTCTCAACCGGATGACATGGACCTGGGTGACATGTGGTTCCAACAAAATGGCGCAACGTGTCATACATCGCGCGTTACATTGGAGTTGTTGCAAGAAAAGTTCCCAGAACGCGTTATTTCCAAAAGAGGCGATGTGAAATGGCCTCCAAGATCGTGTGCTTTAACGTCCTTAGACTGGGGCTACATTCAGTCTTACAATTGACCAACTGGAGAACAATATCATCTAAACCATTGGTGCGATCCAACCCGACTTATGCAACAGAGTCATACAAAATTGGACCTCTCGGACCGAGTCCTGTGAACGAAGCCGCGGTAGCCATTTGAATGACATAATTTTTAATTTGCACCCTTTTCATGCTATTCACACAGCGCTAGTGTTGGTGGAATAATTTTGGAACTCAGGTTTCAGTCTTTTTGCTCCGAGGGTGGTGATGGTGGTCCAGAATGACTGGGAAGAATTGGCATTTGCTTATAATTCACAGTATTTCTTTCGAACATCCCGATGTCATTAGTACGATCAACACTTTTAAGCCTACTGCCAGTGTTATGCCTTTGCAGTAGAGTTGACGTCCACTTTTCTCGTAGTTGATCGACTTTCCTTTTTTTTGACATCGGGATCCGAACCTGAAACCTTCGGCGTGACAAGCGATGATGCAACCACTACATCATGGCCACCCATAAATCAGGTGTTCCTGAGGGTTGTTAATATGTACTTATAGTTCACCAATAAGACATGTGGTACGAACTGCATAATGAGGCTCGAAAAGAGGCGAAACACTGACTCAAGAAACCACCAACGCACCTATTTTCATTGATAACTCGAAAATGGATATTATTCAAAATATTAGAGACATCGATCGCCATGAAAAGATCGACGAACTAATAAGAAAAGGACCGTGAATAAACCAACAGGGTTTTCAAGAAACTATCGTGATCCGATCATGCCGCTACAAAAGCCTAGTTCTGAACGCAAGACTGTTCCATCGAAATACGCCCAAGAACAATTGAATTCTGACACACTTCCACCTTGAATGAACAAGGTTCAGTAGAACCAACCCAAACAAAGTGCCCAAAGATCCATTCATTCAGAGCCAACTCCAGAAGACTGCCCTGTAATCTTTCAAGAAAACCCTAACAAATTGTCACAGAATACCCTCCCAATAGTTTTGGTTTGGAAAGTTTTCCAGTCTGTTACCTACTTGTCTTCAATTCGTCTAACTTGTCTTGGTCTAATAAATTAGTCTCTAACAACAATTACTCTGTCTACTCTCTATGCTATGGTATGCCTAACAAGCCCCAACAAACAATGCACATCAAAAAAAAAAGTCTCAAAAATATAATTGCACAGCATTGACAAACAAACAAAAAAGAAGCAAATTTCATTTTTATATGTCTAGCTTGGTGGCTTTCTTCAAACTTCAGGTGTCCCGTCGTGTCATCTTAACCTTTTAAATTTTTTTCAAATACCGGAACATTATTTTTTTTTTTTCGTGCCATTAAACTCCAGCGTAACATAATAATTTAAAGGAAAAATTGAAAATTACACACAAACTCTATGAAACTAGATGACAATTAACAACTTTAACTTCGAAAAAATGCCAGCCAAAGACAGTCAACGAACGAACGAACGAACGAGAGAGAGAGGAGAAACTACTTTCGAAATATGCGTATGAGAGTTGACACAGCAATGAGATGACAGATGATTGTTTTGTGGTGGATATGGTGAATGCTGGTGACAATTGTAATCCCTATTAAGTAATGAATGACAAACAATAGAGCAGTGTGTTTATGTGTGTTTTTTTGGGCTTAAAAAGTCGCGGTTGAGGAGATATAAACGCTTTGTTATGGCAGAGATTATCAAGATTGGCGCGTGCGTGTGTCATCGTTGCCGGTATAAACTTGGAGAAAGAGGGTTGCATCACTGCTGTTCTGTCTGACCTTCTTTTTTTGTTTGCTTTCTAACAGGTGACAGTTGCAAAAGAGACTTATTACGAGGGACGACATAATGAGTGGTTAAATGGATTCCGGTCTAGTTGTGAGCATAAATGGGATTCCGGTTCAGCGCTTCAGTTCGAGAGTCATCAACAGTCCTCAATGGAGCATGGTCCAACTTTATCTGTCATCACCAAGTTGCAGTTGACTTTCCCAGGTCACAGGACTAGTCTTCGCCAGAAATAATGATTCAGGTGCTGGAGTCATTGTGGAAAGAGGACTGCAGACAACAATGCTTCTGCCAAACATCCCAATGTGTTAGGTTTTTGTGACACCACTGTCTGGGATGCTTGTGGAAAGGGCGACAGACAACACTGTGGTGATTGTCAGCTAACAAATTTCTGGGGCTGATATGGTGAGTGCTAGTGACCTAAACTCCTTATCACTAAAGCTCTTACTCGCCTTTCTCGGAAAGACGGAGAAAACACAGAAAAAAGCGCTGCGTCATAGCATCATAAGGGTATTCATAACCCCTTTAGCGCTAGTGAATTATAAAAAATAAATAAAAAATCTGCTGGTAGTAAAGGGTCTTTCATTAAGCGCTTCCTATCTTTAAATTTAAATAAAACAAAGTGTGTGTGAGATATCATCGAAATTTTTGATTAGCTTCAAAGGTCTATCGATGCCATTATGTATGGAATATAACATCGTTCAAATGTCCGCCGCGACTTCTCTGCGTGGCGCGCGTCTGAAATGTCAAATTTTACATGACTCTGGCGCATAAATCAGGCTGAATTTGACCGATGACATGGGTTATGTTTGCTTTGAGGGCCGCTGTGGTTTGTGGCTTATTCGCATAGACCCGCGGCTTCAGAAAACCCCACAAGAAAAGGTCGACGGGTCAAATCGCACGATCTCGGTTGCCAGTTCCTCCATCACCTCCACGTAAGATGACCATGCCCTCGAGTCGCTAGTGCAGAATTTCCAATGTGGCGTGAGCTGTGTGACACGTAGCGCTGCCCTGTTGAAACCACATGTAGTGGATGTCTATATCATCCACTTCAGGCCAAAAGAAGTTGGTAATTATCGACCTATAGCGCTCACCGTTGACGTTTGACAGATGTAGCTTCAACAATATGGCCGCTATCAACTGTCAAAGTTCGGAAGTCCCTATTGAAAAACCCTTTATAATGGAACTGTTTTTATACCTCGAGTTCACCAGCGTGGTATTTCCAACAACCCGACAGAAAAACAAGAGTTGTTGAACTTACGACATAGCTATGTGACCAAATTGAGGATAAATCTGCTCTCCATCGGACTTTGCAGAGCAGTAAAGCTGTCAAATAAGACGTGAGCAAGAGAAGAGTATCTTTTAAGCAGAAAAGCAATGAGAACACCTAACGATATCCGACTCTCTCTGACAAAGCCAGATGACCAACATCGACACATGGATCAATCCGGGGATTTCAGAAGGACATTTCCGATATCCCGACCTTAAAAAGTGACTAGGGAGAGAGAAAACTAACACGATTTAATAAAACTTCTGGAACAAGACTTATATTCACCCTCGCGTGTCTAATTGCTTTAAAATGTCCTCAACGAGTGTATCTAACAACTAAAAAAATAAATAAATTTCAAGCAAGTGGGGGGGGGGCAGCATTAAGTCCATCCGTCCAAGGGTGTGTGTATTCAGACAACATAATACATAATTTTATCTTTACATTATACTAAGTGTCTAAAAGGTGTTCGATAACAATCACATTGCGGGTTTTAAGTGTAATGGACGTGAGTGAGATTAGCTATTCAAAAATTCCATGTGGGTGTGTTATAATGACAGTGAAAGATGAATGAAAGTGAATGTTAGTACGTTTTAGTAAAAAAAAAAAAAAAAAAAAACTGAACTCGAACAAAAGCAATCAAATCAAAAAAAAAAGTTCGTAAAAAAATTCATAAGTTCGCATTCGCATAAAATGAAAGGAAGCAATCTTTTTTGACACACTTACCTCGGCACTGTGTGGGCACACCCAGATAATTTGGATTGAGTCCAGTTACTGCGGGACCAATTTGTGGATTTTGATTGACCAAAGCCTTTTGCACGAGACCGGTTAGATTGGCCAGCTGTCGTTCCATGTGCTCAACTCGTATGCGATGCAAGTCTTCGGGTCTGTAAATAGAGAAATTATCAAAATTAGGCTAGAAAAATGCCAAAAGAAGTTATGGTCTAGTTGGGGCCCTACTCTGTGCCTAATTACACGCTGAATGACGGTACAAATCATTGCCAACTGCATGTTTGCATCTTGATTCTGTCAGTCACTGCATTACAGTCACAAAGTAAAGAACACAATGCATCTCGCATACTATTCCCTCTTCATTGTGACACTTGTACACAGTTGCACAACTGAAGTAAATTGTTTAAACAATTTGAAAATCTCCGAACTTCTTCGATTGAAACACTCTGTGGATTTATTGTCCTGTTCGAACGAAGACAAGCCACAGTTGTCCCATCCCCCGGAAGCAATCAACAGCACGCGCTTTAGCCTTCAAATTCACAGTCCATCAGCATTGGCTTTGACCAACGCCAGGTAAACCATTCAAATTGGAATCAATAGCTTAATCATTCACTTGATCTTCGACAGATCACACCAATCCGAGCCATGGCAGGAGAAGCCAACCAAATTGCAAACTCTGTTCCAAGTCAGCATCACTGCTTTGGCTTTTCTCTCGTTCGGTGGATACCTATTGTGTTTGATCGTTCAAGCGATCAAAAGTAAAGGTGAGCGATAGACTTATCGATCTGCAAATACTTTATCCGAGATACTTTGCAGGCACAACTTACTTTCATCCTGTTGCCACGGCCACTACTACCACCACCAATGGACAATTGAAAAAAATTAAAATCTTCAGACGCAGTCGGCGAATGGCTAACAACACCGAGGAAGTGAATTACGTCGATGATTACACGATGGCCGGACCTAATCCGGAAGACTTGTATAAGACTTTGTTGTATTTTGCTGAAGGCTATGCCAACAGTGTCGATAGTTATAAGTGATACCATGTCAGAATGTCAGCGAGCATTAAAACGGATTTCATGGTGCAAATGGGAGCGTAATTTTATCTTTAAGTGCGTCGTGGGTTTGTTTTAACACTTGTGACTTGGCATCTAGCCTTTGATACTGTAATCTGCCGCGAGTTTTATTTGTGAGAAAATGTGGATATTGTCGACAGACGAAATGGTTTAAAGAAAAGAACACCCGGAAGCTGTTCTTCTACCAATCTGGGTTCTTAATCTGAAGGGGAAAGACTCAGAACGAGATCAACTACAGAAAGAGACAATTTGTTCACAGATAAAACCCAAGGGTTGATGGGCCTTTAGGTCTGTTGCAGTGTCTTCGAAATCTAGCCAAAATGAAGCCTTGGCTGCACTCCTTTCTATCACGCATAATTTACTTAATTTTGAGCTCACGTTCGTTGGTCCACAAGGTAGGAACTTGTCAAACTATAATTTCTGAACACCGTAGAGACGCAGGCAGGATTCAGAGCTAAATGTGTGTCACTCGATGAGTAAAGACTTAAGTACTGAGAAACAGGCCAATCGCAAGTGGACTTACACTGAAAATGATGCTACATTTGGATCAACATCCAGGTCACGTGAGTTGTAGTATCAAAACGACGCATCCGCGCTACTTGTGTCTCTATCAGGTTCACCAGTTTCAACCGCTTCTACCTACCTACCTAAAGATCACCAGGTCGCAGTTGCCGCATTACGACATCTGTAAGACATCTGTAGGAGCTACAAGAAACTAGTTGTGAGGTTGCCCTGCTCTTTAGGAACGATATCTACATTCTGTATGAAGCAACACAGTGAGACTTTTTAAGTTTCCGAATGCTTCAAGGCTGCAGGCTGACTTCTGAAAATAACCTAGCTTAAAAGAAGGCTGGGGGCAGTTAATAATGCACTCTCAAGTCTCGGTATTGAAGCCTCGATTGGTGCATAAATAGGTCAGTTACTTAGAAGAAGGACTATCACCTCAAAGCTGGGCGATGCTACAATTCGGAGACTTGTGAACAGGGGCACACCTCAAGAGCGGGTGCTCGCTCCTCTTCTTTGGAACCTGGTGGTCAATGGGCTACTACGAATACTGGAAGTGGAAGGTTGCATTGTATTAACTTATGCGGACAGCGTTGCTATAGCTGTCTCAGGTAAACACACTCAACAAGTTCAGAGACCTCTTCCAAAATGCAAAAGAATGTGGCCTAGGAGTCAACCCTCATAAAACGGAGTTAGTCCTCTTCACTAGGAAATACAAAATTCCCCCGTTTGACCCTCCTTAACTGTGCGGTACAAGTCTTGTACTTTCAAACAAAGTCTCATTCTCGACAAAAAGCTCAGCTGGAAGCCTAACATCCTCGAGCGAGTAAGCCACCACAGCTCTATACTGCTGCAAAAAAGCAATAGGAAGTAGGTGGGTGTATCTGTCATCAGACCAATCCTATAACATACGGCGTAATTGTCTGGTGGAAAGCATTAGACAAAACCACCAATCGTAACCATCTTTATAAAGTGCAAAGATCGGCTTGTTTAGGTATCAGTGGAGCACTAAGAACCACCCCACGGCGACTCTAGACACACTGTTCCATCTGCTTCCCCTCGATATTTACAGCAAACAAGTGGCAACCAGCGCAGCCATAAGTATCAAAGAACTTCACCATTGGTCTTACCTGCGGGTTGGACACTCCATTTTTAACGATTTGGAATTCCTTCCGCCTCATAACCAAGCAGATTTGACCAAAGCTGGATCTCAAACGCTCTCACTGTCTCATCAGATGGGAAAGATTGCTCATAAGCCACTTAGTGGGTGTCGGCATCGGCAAGCATGCCTATAGACTGGGCCTCCTTTACAACGACTTCTGCAGAAGCTTCATGGACGAGGAGGAGGAGGAGACGATTTTCGACCTTCTCTGTACATGTCCGGCCCTTTCAGCTCGAAGAAGAGCATACCTAGGAGCCAGCTTCTTTAACAACCTTAGCGAACTGACTGACATCAATATAGGTAGCCTCCAGCGCTTCATAGCAAGCTCCGGCTGGTTCTGCGGGTGGCATTTCTAGCGAAGTAAAGATCCTGGTGGTAACACAAAGGACCTTTTCTGGTCTAAGTGAGGCTATATCTGCACCTTACCTAACCTAACCTAGAAGAAGACTGCCTTCTGGGATTATTATGCACGCTGTCTTTAATCTGCTACCACTGTACCTAACCGGTCTTAAGGAGGTTATGAGAGCGATAAGCCTGGACATAAGTCTTTTCCACAGCTTCCGAGAAGCAAACTGAGTAGCAAGAGGGATGGGCATTTGCAGTGACAGTCAAACTGCACAAAAGACTTAATTGGGGTCTGAGTCATAGGGGAATTCTAGAAAAAGAAATCTCTGACACACTAGCAAAAAAAAGGTTCAGAAATGACTCCTTCAAGTGTGGGACCAATAACCAGTGAATCGACTTTTCAATTTTAAACTTTAGGTACTAATTTTTCACTACAAGCATCAGAAATGTACAATTTTCGGTGATCCATCGCCTTTAACATCGCCCCCCACTCCTTTGAATCGAAATAAAATCTATTCTCGCAGAGGATAGCAGCTCTGGAAACATTGACATCTAGGGGACACACCTCTCGCTTTCACTGATGTGAAAAATCAACATTTAATCTTTTCTTAACCTACACCCTAAAATTTCCTCACGATTCGAACAAAAATCGAATAAAAGCACACCCACCTCGACGCAGCTGCCAATCCATAAGCTGACAATGACAACAAGGACAAACCAACAAAAATACTCCTCATGAAAATTCAATTCTTTTTAAATTTACTTTCAAAATTGTTTCTTAAATTTACTTGCTACCAACTCACCGTGTAGGATCATACACTTGATTAGCACTTCTTGGTACTCTCCCCGGGCCAACTTTCATTCCATATAACGCATATTGGTCTTCACTTAGCGCCACTTCACTGTAAAACAATAAAAACAAGAAAATTTTCTCAAGAATCTCTCAATTTGTGTTAAAGACCACTCTTACCCATGCTCCTCGTCTATAATCGGTGCCACAGCTGCTCCCCTTGTCCCGTATTGACTGTAATAAGGTTCCTCATAACTGCCACGGGTTCCTCTCTCCGGTGAACTGGTATAACCATCTATGAAAAAAGAAACAAAAATGTGTCACAAATAAAATTTTATTTGATTACAAATTGAAAAAAAAGGAGTTTCCGAAATGACACTTGTTTTTTTGAACGTCAGAAACGCTTTAACGAAAATTGCTACTTTCAATCAACAAAAGGGTGAAACTCTATCAATAACTGTTTAGTTTTCATACAATCCGTCGAAAACAATACGAATCTCGAACTAAAAAACAAAAGGATTCAACAAAATTTTGGATTGAATTAGAGAGAGACAGAGAGAGAGAGAAAGAGAAAATGTAATTAAAAATGCAAATGGCCGTGTGTGTAAAACCGCCAATTAGAAGAGAACAATCCCGGGATGATGAAATGAAACTTAAAATTGTTGAAAAAAAAAACAAAAAACTTCATGTTTCGTGTGTTAGTTGTTTTAACTAATTGTTGAGAAAATTATACCTGGGATGCTGTACAGCTGATCCGGGGGATAGGGAAATGGGGGCCCCATGCTACCCCTTGAGCCATACGATCTCATTGGTTTCGCTGGAGCTCCTATTAACAATATATACACACAAAACAACAACGAAAATCGTAATAATAATAATGACTTGTAAAAATCGAAAAAATCTTATGAATTGATTGAGAAAAGCAAATGGAAAACAAACAAAAAAAGCGAATGACAAACGAAAACGAAAGTCGAAGTGAAAGAAGCAGCAATAGCCAGCAAATTAAAATTAAATAATGCGTGTGTGCATGATGGAAAAGTTTAATACAGCAAAGAAAAAAAAAAAAACACACTGAAGCTTGTTATAGACGTAGATAAGGCATTTTTGAAGATTATTTGTCTCACGAGACAGACACGATGCAAAAAAATATGGAAAGCATCAAACTGTAGCGAGAGCAACAACGACAGGATCAGGAGAATTCCTAGTGAAGACACAAATCAGTTCGCCATCTGTTGGCGGAACAGTTTTTAAAGTTTAAAATCTATGAAAAAGGTCCAATAACCCCAAGAAATAGTGAACCATGTCTTCCCTTCTCAAACAGCTCATAGAGAGCATATTTATTTTTCGCACGAATGGAAGGGACCTACAATTTTATTGCCGACTTCGATTATACTCTTGGAGGTTTGTCATTGCCTGTCAAGAGGTGGAGTCATGCCAAGATAGATTGAAGAGTTATAACCCCAAGAAATAGTGAACCATGTCTTCCCTTCTCAAACAGCTCATAGAGAGCATATTTATTTTTCGCACGAATGGAAGGGACCTACAATTTTATTGCCGACTTCGAACAGCGGATTGAGAAGCTTTTTCATGGCCGATTATACTCTTGGAGGTTTGTCATTGCCTGTCAAGAGGTGGAGTCATGCCAAGATAGATTGAAGAGTTGGATGCAGCCTTCACTCGAATCTCTACGGATCTATTGCATTCCTTTGACGTGGAATGTCCATTCAGAAAAGACAAAAGCAAGGGAAAGGTCTGGGTGAGTGCAATGACGTTCAGTTTCCCTGAACCATCCTAGTAAATTTTAGAATGACTTTTGGTGGCTTCTTAGACAAGTTGCCTAGGTCGTTGAAATAGTATTCACCGAGGGCCGTCTTGCTTGTTCTGTATAGGCTGGGACATTTGCATAGGCAGTGGGTCGCGTCTGTATTATCGCAGCCTCTGCATAACTCGTCTGTACTTAAACGCATTCTTCTAAGGTGAGCCGCCAGTAGGCTGTAGCCTCTGATGATCCCTGTGAAGAGAGCTAAGTTTGATCTGTTTAGCGCAAGAATGTGTCCCGTTTTTATCTTGTTGATATTTATTCAGACATTCCTGGAGATGCGGCATGATGAGAGTGCGTTCCATCTCTGATCAGCTTGTCTTAGATTTGACGAGAGCTAGGGTCGACCAGTGATGGCAGATTATACTTCTGAAAATTTGTCATTGCTGAGTGGTCGACCAGTGATAGGTCCTGTTCCGACCCTTTCCTGGCGAATTCATCCGCCATTTCATTCCTGTGAATATAATTGTGTCCCGATTCCGGATAACCAGAGTGTTACGTTGTTGTTCGCGGTAAGGGTTTTGAGCTCTTCGCGACAGCATTTCGGAGTCATCCCAAACGTTTGGTTGTTTTACTGAAACTCTTAGCTTAGCATTGTTCAACGCACTGACCACCAGGGCTTCCCTAAGTTTTCAAAATTTATGTAAATTTCAGGCTTCTGTTGCTTAGAAGTGAACTATTATTTCTATAGATACCAATGAAGGACGAAAGAAGCTTATTTTATACCTCAAAAGACAAATGGAAGGAACTTCCCTTCTCCGACCAGGGAATTCAAAATTTTAGGCTCAACCGACTTATTTATGAAACAAGACTGGACTTACTTTTGGGTTATTGTCGAAGACGAATGGCATTGTACCCGCGTTACGTTAGGAAATCTTAACGTTTTCAGGGGAAGATTAGGGTAATCAACGCTAACACCTGCTATGCATAGGGATAGGACCTATTAATATGGACCTACTTTTAGTAAAAATGTCCTCTTTTCCAGAGGACCACTCCATATTGAAAATCAAAACCAACTCAGAAAACTTTGTAGCCTCTCTTGTTTGGAATGAGGAGTTAAGAGTCAAGGCAACTTAAAGGCGACTTAAATCCAGTCTTACACTTAGAATATTACTTCTGACAGAGTTCGGAGATATATGTAGTGATATGGAACAGATTCAGGTTATAGGTTAACACTTGAAGTGGCTTGCATATACTGACTGATCGACGACTAAGCTTACAACATTACGACTTCGAGGGTAGCTAAGCTTAACTAAGCAAATAAACGTACGATAAGATCTGGAAATGAGCTGTCCGATAAAATTACTGGATAAGACTCAAAGAAAGACTTTTCAGGACCGGAATCTGCTTTTGGTCTTCCTGGTATCTGCAGTTTGGGCCTTCGTTGAAAATTGGGTGTATAACGAATCAAATTGTATTTGGCGTGAGTAGAGCGCTCCAGGGCCTCTGTAAAAAATCAGCGGCATTCTTGCTGTCACTCAGTAGAAAAGACTGTAGATATCAAACTTTTGCCAAGCATTTCAATGTGCTAGACCTAGATGGCACTACAGTCTGCGATGCTAGTGGAAAACGTGCATTTTCTTCTTGAGTGTCCTGCCTTTGTTCATACCAAGTGGAGGATCTTCGATGCTGATGTAGTGAGTGTTGATACTGTAAGCTCTTCATCATGGAAGAACCTACTCGGCTTTCTACGGAAGACGAGATAATTCCAGTAAAATGGGCAATATAGGGCTTGCTTCCTAGTGGTACAAAGGATCAGTTGCGTCTCAGTGCTCTTTTGTGGTGTTTCCTATCCTGACAAAGAAAAATCCAACATAGCGTATGCTAAGATAAGATTTCAGAAACATTTTGGGGATTGTTCGAGGTTGTTCACCTTAAAACGCGAATCTGAAGAGCTTAGATTTCGCAAACAAGTCTTCATCCTACTTAAATTATAAAAGTGAAACGTTATCCGTTTGTTTGTTTGTTCCTCTGTAACACGAAAACTACGCAACAAATCAAATTAAAATTTTGCACACAGAGTGGCTGTACCTCAGATCACAATATAGGCTACTTTTAGTTATTAAAGTGTAACTATGCAAATTAAAGGTGAGCGAAGTCGCGGGTAAAAGCTTGTTTATGATATTTATGCCTGAATAGGCTCTTGTTTGCTTTCAATTTAAAGAAAGGCAGTTACATCCTTGGATGATTAATCTATCAGCGATTACACATTTAATGACATTCCAAAGAAGTCCCACATGTTTCAAAATATTTAACCATCTACTTACAGTTCTTGAGAAGTAATTTATTTAGAGATTAACTTGCTGCCTGTCTGACTTAACTCAAGCCACACCAACTTCGCCTTCAAAAATGTCAAAAAAAAAGGAAACTCATTTAAATAAATGAAAAGAAAATCCAATCCATCAAACAGGGATTACTATTCCAATATCGATTCTGTGGCCCTCCTAATATTGAATTTAACCACACGCAATCGAAATGTAATTACTTCCGCCATCAGGTGTGTATTTTATTTCTCAACTGTATATATCTGATGGTATTTACCGATGACAGACTACCTACCAAAGGATATAACATATATAATTCGCAAAACACACACTGAACACACGTCAAGTCCTTGAAGCGTAAATTCTATTACTGTAGATAGTTTTTTATACGGCAGGATATTTGTTTCGAAAGGAAAAAGAATACTTTAACTTAAGACCTTTATCCTTAAGAAAAAAACACTAAGGAAAAGCATAATAATTAATTCATAAGGATCCTTTTTTTTTTCTTGTTTTTTTTTTCTGCACTCTCAAGAAGGACGAATCTATATTCGTTGTTGAACCAAATTCACCTTTCCATTTATATTGATTTATTCCTCCTCAGCCTGACACCATGTCCCTTCTTAAAGGACCAACTTAATAGGATGTGTACCTTTATACATCAGATGATATGATACAACAAAATTTCGTCGTTGTCGTTGTCCTTTGTGATTATCCCTGAGATATGTTATGCGAAAATATTTTCGTTTTCAAAAAAAAAAAAAAAACATAAAAGTTGCAAAAGCTTAAAAGTGAAAGGATATGCCGAAGCAGAGACGGTTGCTATATAACCTTCCCACTATGCAAACATCATTATCAACATCTGAAAAGTTGGAAAATATTGTTTTTATATATTTTTTTTTCCGGCTGTCGTCCTCTGTGATGGAAGCTCTTTGAACCGCCTTTTGGAAGACAAAAAAAAAAAAAAAACAGAACAGACAGGACAATTTAAATTTATGACTAGAGTTGTGGTGAGGGATACACCTATACAACAGCCATCCAGCAGCCTGGACCTTACATATGCTGAAGCTATCATTTATGGGAAATGTTCTGGAATACATTGTTTCTGGTTATTATGGATGGGGATTTATTTCCGGTGTCATAAATCATTTCTTTTTTTGTTTCGAGATTGAAGTCGTTACTGTAGTCGGCTGCAATTATAATTTAATGGGATTGTGACAGAAACAGCTAGAAGATTTGTTTCTCTTTAGACTTTCGAGGGACAAAGTTTAAAGATTTAAATGACACACACAGTGGAGTTAGATAAGAAGGTGGGTGATGTGTTTATTGAGGGTTATCTCGTTTTATAATTGCCTAAGGGAACTTTTCTTTGTCTCTAAGCTAACATCTTTCTGTAACAACGACAACATTCAAGAAATGCCTTAGAAAGATTAGAGAAGGTCCTCATATGTCAGCCATATGGTTTGAACAGAGGTCTATACTGCAACTGTTTAAGAAAAAAATTCGAGATCAACTTACGACTATTCTCCTAAATTTGAATACATTCCAGAAAATAACGACTACACCTCGGTTGGACTTTTGTTCAAGACGACGAGAAGAGCACCTCTAGTGTCGACCTTAAGTGTCCAAATAACGACTGCACCTTCGCTATCAATTCCGACAACGACTCCAGCGCTAAGATCAAACGAAGAATAACCCTTGCCAATCGCTGCTTCTTTGGGCTAAGAAGGCAATTGGCTAGCAAAGCCCTCTCTCGAACAACAAAAGTGACAAAGAAGACCTTAATAATCCCAGTCCTGCTCTATGACGCAGAGGCACGGACTTTATGAAAAAATGGATGAGGTTTCTCTTGGCTGCATTGTGAGAAAAATTCTTCGGATGATTTTGATGACTGAGGTGGCTGGGTCATGTAGAGCGGATGGACATCAATACTACGGTCTGAAAAATCTTCAAATCCGCCTCCGAGGGACAATGCAGTAGAGGAAGACAGCGAATCAGGTGGCGCACGCAAGTTTAAGGGGACCTCAACCAACTAGGTGTACGAAACAGGAGGCAGCTAGCTAAAGATCGAGCTGGCTAGAGACGCTTGTTGGTTGAGGCCCACGTTCACGCGGGTTGAAGCGCCAAGTTATGTTAGTAAGTAAGCAACGACTACACCTCGTCCGGACATTTGTTCAATTCAACGAGTAGAACACCTTTAAATATACTCCTCAGTTCGAGGGCCTTGGGGGAATAAATTGGGAGCGCAACCACACTGACTCCCATTTGACAGCGGGCGCTCACGTGTCATGCCGCGCGACCAAATGAAAGCGCTTCCGAAAGAGCTCATGTGGGACTGGCCTTAGTGTCGACCTTACTTACTTCGACCCTTGGAGGGTTTGAGCCTGAACTAATTCCGCTTTCCATCCTACACGGTCCCGGGCACGCTGCTTCCAGTTTACAAGACCAAGGTTGCTGGCATCCGCGATTGCCTGATCTTTAAATCGAAGGTTCGGTCTTCCTTTTCTTCGTGAGCCAGGTGGCTGGGATTCAAAGATCCTCTTAGCTGAAGCATTCTCGTCCATTCGCTCGATGAAGCCGAGCCAGTGCAGTCGACGGATTTTTGCCTTGCGGACTACATCCACATCTTTGTACAGCTTGTAGAGTTCGCGGTTATATCATCTCCTCCATTTGGCCTCCTCGAATTTTTCTTTCGAAGGATCCCAAGATTTGCTCCGCTGTCTTGCATATCGTCCAGCATTCAGCTCCATAAAGCAAGACTGGCAAGATCAGGGTTTTGTAGAGCATGCTTTTGGACCTTCGAGTGAGAAATTGGGACCGTAGTTGTTTGGACAAACCGAAGTAGCAGCGGTTGCCTAGGGTGTCATTTGTGGAGTTTATATTTGCCCTGAGGTAGATAAACTCCTTTACTACCTCAAAATTATAGCTGTCGATTGCTAGACGGTGTTGGACGGATCGGTTTTTGGTAGCATGTACCTCGTTTATCGTGAGACCAACTCGTTTAGCTTGTTCTTCTTTTGCCGCAAAAGCCTCAATAATGGTACACTGGGAACGGGCGATAATGTCGATATCGTCTGCGTATCCCAGCAGCCTTTCGCACTTTCTACGCCGGCCTTTCGCACTATCTGCTCCAGCTCAAGATTAAAGGAGTGCGTCTCCTTGCCGAAATCCGGTGTATGTTTGGAATAACTCAGATGTTCTGTTTCCAAGCTACACGGTGCATTGCGAGTTCTCTAGCAAGTGTCGATCTTAAGGGTCCAAATAACGGCTATACCCCGCGTGGACTTTTGCTTAATTCAACGAGAAGAACACCTTTAGTGTTCACAGTGAGCCGACAGCTTCAGTCCTCATTTATGGCATAATGGTTCGTAATAGCGAGCATAAAACTGGCTTGTTCCGGTTCCATGCTACATTTACTTCCGGCCTATGGATATTTTAAGCTTGCAGCAAGCCACTACAACACGCATCAAAAGAGTGAGCAAAATGCATGGAAAACTCTGCTTGCTTCATAGCATCTAAACTAATCGCCTTTTCCACAACTATTTACAACAATCCCTTTGGAAAAGCATAATGAAAGGCCAAGTTCAACTGATGTAATCGTCACATTCCATTCCAATAACTTCTGCAACAGACCAAGAAAAACGTTCAAGACTATCCTCGCCTTACAAAAATGCATTCGTCATCCATGTATCTAGGAGGCAATTCCCATGTAAAAAAACAATCTTAACCAGTCTTGCATGTGAATTCTGGTACAAATTCCGCATCTTATTGCGGTCAAGTGTCACAAGACCCGCAGCAATGACTTGTTAAACGATCTATCCGTGTGTCATTCCCAGCAAATAACAATCGGAAACGCATTTTAATTTTTCAATTAATAACGAACCTTCAATTAAACTGAGAAAAAAAGAGTCGGCCTTCGGCAATTTTAATTACTATTCCGCTGCATTCCGTGATGAAATCTGGAACAACCCCAGTACACCTAGTCGATGGCCGAAGAGGAAGCCTCTTTCTGTCACAGCGACTATGTATATCGAAAAATTAATTAGCCCATATGTCCCCAATTTGAACAGGTACAGGTGCATGTACCACGTACAGCAGCAGCTATGTACATTTGACAATTGCACGTCCAAGAGGTGTAGCAAACCGTGTGCCTCGAGGTGGATAGTGAATTCCGAATTGCAATCGATTCCATTCGATCGGAATGGGTTTTAGATACTCGGTGTTTGCATTGCCAGATTGCACCGTGGAACAGAGGTACGTAGACCGTGGAGTGGGTTTTTTTTTCTCCCTCTCTCTGGAACCCTATCTCCCGGTTGCAGATTTTTCCTCATTGGAGCATTAAAAAACAATCTGTGTATGTCCACCACCCATCTGACATACATATACGAAATTAATAATAAAAAAATAGGCCCGAGAGAGGCTAGTGGTCCCGGTATGACCAATGAAATTGATTGCGCAATGCGGTAATGCCGGGTTAATGGTATTAAAGGGATCCGACATTCGCATGTCACCGAGGACTGTTGATTCATTGTTTCTGACCTAGAGGGCATTAACAGGTTTTCCAATCGACTTTTAAAAGTCAAGCCCGTATCGATGACTCAATACCGTAAAATCGGTTTTAAAAGTCATCAATCTACAAAAACGGAGGAAGAGTATGACGCGTCTAGCTGAACTTCCCTCCCCCTCAAGAATTTTTATGAGTTTTTCATTACGCTGTCAGTTTTCATGAAATATTGTCTCTTTTGAGTGCCTTACGGGACACCAAGTGCACATACAGAAGTTGATTGCCCATAAATAGAGTTTTATGGGATAAGAAATAAGAATGTTGTTGGTGTTCTTTGGGAGGGAGGGAGGGCAGGGTAATATGCAAATCGAAATGAGAATTTGATTAACGAAACTCAACCCACAACTCGAAACAATTAACCTTTGAGTAGTAAATTAAGGAAGTTCATAAAAATAGGATTTAAAGGCCTAAAGTGAATGGTACTGAGTCACACTGTGGGTCACGTTCATAGACTCAAGATACAATTTTGCGATGAAATGCATTTCAATCTTCTAATAGGCTCTTGTAAGTCCGACATCAATCACAAATGTGTTGACTGAAACTGAAGAACTTCGTTTACTAGCCAAAATGAGTGCGACGATATGGAGTCAATGTATCCGAGGACGACTTTGACTGCAAGAGGAGTATGACAGCCTTGACGACACAACATACGGGCTAATTGACTTTGCAAAAGGCCGAAAAAACCTCGTGGGAACCACATTTTGGTGTCCATCAGGCACAGTGACTGTCCTATTCTGAGGCACCAACATCAACAAGAACCTATGGCTATGTCTATGCCAAGAAAGTTCCAGAAAGTTCAGCGTGGAACAGTCGCGATAGCTACAGACTGTAAGAACCCTCACCGTGCCTCTTAATCCCTCAAGAAGTCTCACGTAGCCAGCAGCAAATGACGAAGAAATCAGAACTCTTGGAGCTGCTATACCGCTCACTCGGTGACTACAATGCAACCCTTTGTTGGGTGAAGAATGGCTCATGCTAGAGAGTGATCTAAAGTCAAAATGAGCAAGGAGCTCTAACTTGACAAAAATATCGAAGGTCTTACCGATAGATTTCTTCTTCCTCAAAGGAAATTCCACATGTGAGGTTTCTGATGCTGGTTATCCGGTTTCTCTACGTGGTATCGCAATGGATCTTCGTTTTGGACTAAGCGTGTCCGTGCTTAGCGAGGACAGCCACCCAACAGCCTGCGGGTGCAAACAAAGAAATCAGTAGAAGAGTCAGAGTCGGTTCTGAGGAGCACTTTTGCTGACTATTTAACCACGATGACGATCAACATTCCCTTGCCAGGCAGATAGAACTATTTGACTAGGACGTGATGGTCAATATTCCCATCCACCCGACCATGACAAAGTGAAAATAACGAGATCGAAACTTAAGTCGATCACATCAGCTGGATCAGACGGTCTAGCTGTCGAACTATTTAGAGCAGCCAGAGATTACTTGATAAGCAGCAGTCGTGGAGACACCCTGCTACATATGTACGTCTTGAAGATTCATCACTTTTAAGACCTTCTATGACAGTAGCCGTGTTTTTTTGGCAGCTGTATACCCAGTGCAGTAAAATTTTACACACAAGGCAACAATAAAGCACCAAGTGGAGAAAAATGTCCAAGAAATCGCAAGTGAGGATAGCAGCTACATAAATTGACACCTAGAGCGCGAAAAATCTCATAAACTAGCTTTTAGCCGATTGTATTTGTTGCTTTTGTTCGGTTTTGACATTTAAAAACTGTCAAATAAAGAAAACAAAATTCGAGCCGCAAGCCAATTGGTTGGTGCAGCTGCTACTGAGTATGAAGTAAGTATAAATCGTTTTTTTGACTGAAGTGAGTATAATTGTCAAAAAAACGCGGCTAGTGAGCTATACAGTCCCAATTATGTCTAGATATCCCTGTTGAGATTGTCCACATGTTCAGGATGAAGCGATGAAGAAAACGAAGGCACACTCCGACCAACGACGTCAAAAACGGTTCAAACAATATGACACACTACCATTTGATGAGGACTCTCAACATCGACGACTTGAACAGAAGTTCACAATACACAGACTAAACGTTGACATAATCAGTAACTTTGTAGAGCTACCTAATCAGATAATGGCATCAATTGTACTTTTTTGTGGTCCTAAGAAGGAGCTAAGGCGACCATGATCATCCTTGTCTTCCTCTACGAAAAACTTCACAAAAAAGTGAACGAGAATGACACTTGTTGTTTCAAAACTAAGATTCTTCGAACGATTCAAAGCAAATGACGTAGGAATACAACGACTAAAATGCCTGAAACCTTAAAAATTGTGATATCCCGAGTAGATAGTACATTATACCTCAGCCGCTATAGGGCTTCCTTGATTGTCATTATCTCGGCTTGGAAGACACTGCAATGGTCAGGCAAACGGAAAGAGATGTTTACGTTCACATCGCCAACTCCCGATTCTGTTTTAGAGCCATCTGTGTAAAAGCAGATGGAATCCTTATGTTGTGGCTCAAAATTATCCTTCCAGTTGAGTCTGGACCTTATGAAATGAACAAGTAGCACGACTAAAAACAAAAGCGCTCTTAAACTGTAACTTTGTAAACTCTAAATATAATAAAACCAAAAGTTCCATCTAGTGGAAAGTCATGCAAACTAAAGCCTTTTTTTTTTTGTTAAATAAAGAGTTAAACATTTATCATCCCCAAAAACAAGAAACAAAAAACTCCATTAACTCATTCACAAAAACATTAAAAAGAAAAACTTTTGAAAAATATTAATTCAATTCAAAAAAACACCGCGCAACATATAAACTTTGTTTTTTTGTTTAAAACAAAAAAAAAAACATTTATGACATTAAACAGACTGAACTTGGGTGTAGGTACTCACCGACAGCAGCCTTGTTTCGATCTGAGTACATGCCACGGGGTAATGTCTGTGATGCTCCTACATAGTATGGTGCTTGTTTGCCGCCCTGGAAATAGAAAAAAAAAATGTTTTATGTGAACAAAAATTTAATTCAATTTTTAAAAAAATACTTGAAATTTTTATTTGAAACACAAAACAGTGAAATTTCCAGAGAAAGAGGTATCGATATGGAAAGTGAGTCGAAGGGAAGTTGACAGTGAATGAAGAGTGACACAATCAATTTGGGAAGCTATTGTGTAGAGGAAAGCCCAGTGGACACCATGATTGTTTAGACCAAAGTGATGAAGAACACAAAAAAAAAAAGAAAAAAAAAAGGTTTAGGAACTACTAACATTGTAAAAACCGCGCTGAACTACTCTCCTTCACCCATTTTTTTGCGACTACAACACTCCGCAGTCAGGCAGGCACGTACAGTATAAAACCTTCTCCCACACAGCAAAAAAACACGAAGTTTTAGAAACCAAATAAAAGAGTCGCAGTCAGTTCTAAGGATATGGACAGAGCACTTTTGTAGACTATGCAACTGTTGGACTTGGACGATTGTAGTTAATTATTCCGTCTACCCGACCGTGACGAAGTTTGCGAAGTTGACGATCTTTAGTCGAACAAAGCAGCTATCTGAGCTATCTGAATTACTGAACTACTTACAGATCATTTCAAGACTCTGCTGGATCCCTGGCCACAAAGAGGTGTCTGAAAGCGAGACAGCTGATGAGCTGGCAAGGGAAGGATCTTCATTAGACCCCGACCAAGTTGATACCACCGCTAAAATTCCACCCTGTCTGTAACCTCAAACAGGAGATTGGGAGCAAAATTCAAAAGACTGCAATTGATAGATGGAATGCGTTCAGTTCCTGTGTCATAACTAGGAAACTCTGGCCATTCTACAATTAACAGAGAACTGGTGGAATCCTGCAAATGGACAAAAAATCCCTATCTTCTCTAATAAGTATCATCACCAAGAAGACTGAGATTGAACACGGATAACCTATGTAGGAGATGTGGCGACGTAGAAGTAGATGAGGACACTCCACACTTTCTTTGCCACTGTTCAGCGCTCTGCCAAATAAGATTCAAAGCCCTAGGAAGACACTTCTTTTAGAATCTAGAAGAACTGTCCGACAAGTCTGTGGTCGACAAACACACATTTATCCGCGCCTCGGACTGGCTCGGTAGAATATAGGCTTATGGTTCCTGGTAAGGTGGGCTGAATCCCCTAGGGTACCACAATATGTCTACATTAACCTTAGTGTGACGGAGAAAAGACTTCCTTTCCCGTCAACCCTAATACCTAACTTAACCGAACCTATAGATCACTTGGTAAGGAGCATGCAGATGAATAGAACCTTAGCATCATTTGTACAACATTGACCGACTTCGAAAGACTTAAAGCAGCTATCTGACGGTCCAACTGCCGGAGAGGACTTGGAGAATGCGGCATGCCGATGAATGGAACCTGTGCATCATTTGCCTGATTGGGAAGAGCCTCTGTCAACAGCGAAGGAAAGTTCACCATTGACCGATTTCGAAAGCCTTAAAGCAGCTATCTGACGGTCCAACTGCCAAACTATTTACAGGAGATGATTTGATAAGGAGCATGCCGATGAATGGAACCTTACCATCATTTGACTAATTGTGCAGACCCTCTGTCAAGAGCAAAGAAACCGACTTCGAAAGACTTAAAGGCTTTGAGCTAATTGCTTCCTCTGACAGCGCTGATGGCACACACTACTTTGTACGAATTGAAATATGACTAGATGGATCCATCCAACATGGCCGATGTTGGACCAAAAAAGGTTCACTTGTCTGTTCCAACTCAAGAAAGAAGACCAGAAACTGTAAACTTGATCGGAGGTGGAGCATTTGCTGTAATTCGTTGTGCGGAGCTTCAGAATCAGGCAGCGGCTACTTTTTTTTATGGCGTACATCAGGAGTCAGAAATTGAAGACAAAAAAACGAGAAAAGATTGAAGTGTAACTTGACAAAAAGGTTACAATTACCGTCGAAGAAAAAGATTAGAAGATCGAGTTCCATCAGAAGTAGAAATTCATATCGTAATCCCAAGCAATGCTATCTATAGCTGAATGAGACTTACAACCGTCGAACTGGCAGTACTTGTTTCTGAATACCTTACGCTTACATATACGTAATGAGTTATACGATCACGGAAGAGACGATTTGGCCCCTGTCTAATCACCGTGGACCACGAATTGAACCCATAAAATCGTCTCTTTAACCTGATTTCCCTTGCTGAACTTTTTCCTTAAACAAACGTTTACATAGTTTACAATCACCAAGGACTTGGCTCGACCTCAATAACTACAACTAGTGACTCCTGTCCACAACTCACAACCAACCACATCTTTACATTTCAAAGTCACACAGACAGTTGCGTCATTCATTTCAATGAACTTTATCATTCAGCATAAAATTAGCGGTCACAAACGACTCCCCTGTGGTATGCCTCACACAGAGCATTATGTCGAATTTAACACGTATACATCGTTATGTCGTTTTCACTAATTATTCTAGTGTGCTACGCACTCCACAAAATTTTTGAAGTGTAAGTCGTCTGTTTTGATGGGTATGTGCAAGGATTAAAGGACAATTAACGAGTTTTTTTTATATTTAATTACATCGAATCGCACACATACACACACTGCAGTGCTAATCATCGTTTAATTAGTTCCACCACACTGATGATATTCCCAAATCCTCCAATAAATCGGGTCATTAAAAAGCCAGAGACGCGCCATTCCTCGCCCCTCTCTCAGTCAATTTTCAAGGATTACCTAGAGTACTCTGTAATTTTACACTTCAAAGGTTAAAAGTGTAACACCCCAAGCAGCATTGACTCTTCGAAAAAAAAAACAAGAAATTTCTAAAAATCGATAACAACTTCCGAAAAGGATTGCTTTGGGGAAAAAATCCAAAAGGATAACTTATACTTTCGGATGTACTTAGTGGCTGCACCTAATGTTGCCCTTAGACCCCTTAGATAATGGGATTTCGAAAGTACTTACTAGTGTGTGCGAGTGTATGCAGATTCAAGTTTAAATTGCTGCCTCTGCCCTGGGTTGGGTGTGTGTGTAAAGAAGGATTCATTATTAAACTTTCAATTTGTTCCATTGTTTCCAGGGGTGGTTGGGTGCCAGGACTTTTTTTTGGGAAAGTTTCTTTTATTCGCTCCTTCCATCTTTTTTGAGGTCAACCTCATGTGATTAGAGGCAGGAGAAGTGCTGCGGAGATGCGGTAGTTTGCAGAAAGTTTTAAACTTTCAATGTAGTTGAGATTAGTTAACATATTTTTGTAGTGATATGAGCGTCGTCGTCGTCGTCGTCGTTGGCATAAAGTAGAACACGGGTTATGCTTTACTATGTACTGATCCTTAACTGCTTTTATGGTTACATGGTTGAGTGGATACACGTTTGGATAATGGAAGGGGCTAACAGCATTTTTGGAATGATGCTCCTTTTGTTTGGCCATTAGTTAGTTGGGTTTTTAGGTCATTTTTTTGGGGGCTAGACCATGGTAATCTATGGAGGAGATCCTTTTAGAATTTGGTTAGATGGGAGTGTAATTTTAATAAGAGGGATTCGATGTTTTAATCAGCGGAGAGTGGTTGTTTCCTTAAGCTTCCTGAGGCTCAGGCGTGTGTTTATTTTTAAACTGCGAGGAAATTGTGGAAATTAAGATGAATAATGTATGCAAATGGAAGCTTGTCGAACATGAATAGTTAGACTGAAAGTTGACACGTCATATTTGAGACTAATTTGTACTCAATCCTGAGAAATCTTCCAAGTAATTTTCAAAAAGTTCCAGAGCAACGGACAGCCAAACTTTCCCTTTGAACAGAAAACTTCAATTAGTGACCTTTCTCTTCAAAAATTCAAGTGATTCTGGAACTGGTCCAAATGAGGACCTTACCAGCTAAGTGATGGGACCGTGGTTCCTATTTAAACTGATAGTTAGCTACTTCAAGATACCCCATAGCTAGTGGGGTCCTACAAGGATCTGCTCTAGGACCCACTTTACAAAACATAGTGTATGCTGGCGACTTTATCTTCAAAAACCATTTGTTTTGCCGGCAACATTCCGATTGTGGTAGCCACCAAACTCCTTGAAGATATCTGCAACGAAACCATCAACCAACAAGGACTTACCGATGAATGAAACCTAACACAAGTGCTTCGCAAAACCAAGAAATTCATCAGTCTTACAAGCCACGAGCGAACTACAGCTTCTACCTAGACGAGACGCAAAGATTTTGACAGATTTCCAAACATGGCACTGTTCGCCTTACTACCACCTCCGTGAACAGATGCTTTGGACCTTCGAAGGCTAGGATCAATTACGCACTGACACGATAGCCCTTTATACTAGAGACCTGCTTATCCTTGTTAGACTTGCACTGAAAATAGGAATCCGTATCCCCCCGGTGGAAACATCGATTGCTACTGGTATTTCTGCTTTTGTCTTACGTTTGCCGTCCTAACCACAGGCAAGGATAAGAAGTTCACGGAAGAAAGTGAGGATACAGCCAACCTTCACAGAATTTATCAAAATACCAACTGAGCCTGAAGGTGGAATATCATCATAACAAGTCTGGGCAGATCCGATTGGAGACCTTAGAAAAAGGTAAACCCTTCTTCGACGACTTAAAAGACTTGTCAAGAGTTGACATTTTAAAAATGAGTGCTTTAATGAGTCTGCTTTAAGTGAAAGCCAAACCGATACAAACCACCTTTTTCTATGAAAACGATGGGACTAGGCTGAAGTGGTGAGTCCTGGTAACCTAAGCCCTTATCACTGAAGCTGTTACACAAGAAAACACAGTAAAAGGGTTGTTCCTGCTAGTAGCACAATGGACCTGTTTTCGTGTCTGAGTGCTCCAGCGTGGTGTTTCAATAATCTAACACAAAAGCTGTCAACATATCCTGTGTCCACAAGGCGAGTCTGCAGGACAAGAGTAAGAATTCACACGCCAAGTTGTCAAACGAGGACTTTTCTAAGTGAATTTAAAAAAAAAAAGAAGAAAACCACGTTCCCATCGCTTTTGGAAGGCCGTTGACTACAATATTCTCACAAGTTGCATAAGTAAATTTACTGTTTTTCGTCAGGTTTTACACAACGAGCTCAAACCACCGAATCTGCCCTTCTCCTCTGAAGCAACAAACACCAAGTACAAACTCTGATCAACAACTCAAAAACCCCATAGAACTTGTTTACTACGTTCAAAAAATTGATACGCCATCGGCTTCAAAGGGATTTACGAGTTAGTGCCCATAAAAAAAAAAGAAAATTGTTAAGCATTCACCTTTAGGACGGTTACGACTTTTACTTTTAATTGCTGTTGATGTTGTTTTTTTTATTATTTCCTCGACTGAATAGCTTCCGAAAAACAATTAATTTCACTTTTCATCAATTAGGCCCTCACAACAAAAACAGACATTGCCAGCTGCAACTGACTGACTTAATGTGGAACTCATTGACGTTTTCCTTTGCAAGGGTTTTGTTGTCATCTCACTGTAAGTGTATTCTTTTATAAACACAATCGAACAACAGAGATCATCTGAAAAAATTTCGACACTTTTGTGAAAAAAGGACAGACTTGTCGAAGGAACGTGGAATGATACACTGATGGGCCGTTTGCTATTCAATTTTAGTCGCCATTTACAAGCGAATTACTGGGACAGTTGACGTAATTGTGACAAGAATGCTGTGATATTGTCGAAGTAGTCTCAATGTTGAATCCTCTTCATAAGAAGGCGAAATACTGACGAAAATACTGAGCGAATTTGACAAGAAAAACTTATTCGTACCGAGAATTGTCGAAAAATTAAAATGCTAGATAAAAATACGTTCCATAACTCATGACAAAAAAAAAATCTACAAACCCGCTCCACTTTTTCTAGACCTCACTGTTGTCTCCCATTGAAGTGGCAAGTCAAGCACAACCAATCTCTTCAGCGTGTCTGTCAAAACTGCAGCTTGCTTATTCCGCGCTAGTGTGCGTCTTCAGAAATAATCATCTCAACGAGAGAGACAGAGCCAAGTTCTCTGACAAAGTTTATGTGTGGGAGTGGGGCAAAAGAATGACAAAACGATCGGTTCTAGAGAGAGAACTAACATTTTGGAACGACTGGTACTAAAATTGTACACATGGACGGAGGAATCTCTTTTGGAATGATAGTTAGTCTTTCGTTCGTTCAAATTTCTGCTGTCAAAGGAGTCATACAAAAGACAAGATGGATGTCGATGTATACGTCGAGACTCGAGAGTCTATGGATGACGAGAGAGCAAAGTATGGTTTAGTTTTGACAAAGCACACGAAAAGTCTAGAACTGCAGCAGGCTTCCATCCGTAGCCTTGGCGACTTAACAAATTTCAAGCTCTAGGGCCGAAAGAATAAAGATCATGATAATGTGGAACCCATTCAGCCTTTTCTTTTCTTCTGGCTAGAAGGACCATGTAGACTTCGTTTATTTTTTCACAATCTCCTTCGATCCTTCAAAGCCGCGTAGTCGCATGAGCCCCACAAAAATCAAGACCAACTGCAAACGACTTCCATTCGTTGCCTTGGGCGACTTAAGAAAATGATAATGTGGAACCCATTCAGCCTTTTCTTTCCTTCTGACTAGCAAGAAGACTTCGTTTTCTTTTTCACAATCTCCTTCGGATTTCCAAAGCCCATAGTCGCATCGGACTTCTTAGACGCCAAGTGGCTTCAAAGCAAACACCGATGACAAGTGACAAAGTTTTATTAACATCCACAGATCAATTGTGGGTCAAGGAATATCCAATTCAGAGTCCATTGCAACTCCAGTGGAAAAATGTTCCCCATTATCATTCAAATTAATTGAAGCCCGCTCCAGTTACCCTCTGGAAGACAATTAATCTTCACTTTTTCCCAGTAAATTTGTTGTCTGTTGTGTTTGTTGTCTCTGCAAAGTGACAGTTTATTCAACGCGGACTTACGTCCGACAATTATGTATCGCAATACAATGACAAAACTGCAATAACAACGCACAGTATTACTCCATTACTTAGTTTCGTTTGTGCAACACTGTCATGTATCTTTTTAGGGCCACAAGACGGGATTAATTACATTCTTTCACGATGCAAATTTGGAAGCTTTCCATACCGGGGTTGTAGTGGTTGGTATATGCAAAATCCTAACCACATTGTTGCAACAATTTTACATCTCTCGTGATGTGTAGGTACATGACGACTAGGAGGAAGCCACTTGAAAGTGTGGTGAACAAAAGTTTTGCATTTGCAAGACAACAGGAGTAGGTACTTTCGGTTGATGCGTTGCATTTGTAGAAAAAGGAAATTACCCACAAGTTGGCACTCGTGAGTGTAATTTGCATGAAGAGTACGCTAAATGTTTGTGATTTCTGTCAAAAAAGGATGTTGTAAGGGGGTTCCGGTTGAAGAGATTGCTTTTTGAGACAAGTTACAACTTTTTTTTGGTATTATTTTGAGGACAATGAACTAGGGGGTTAGTCAAGAGAGAGGGTTTGCCAAAATGCACTTTGAAAAGTTCACTGACATTGTCATCAAATTGGAATCATGCTTCGACCACTGCGAAGTATTAAGATTGACCGTATGACTTATGACGAGGCAGCTAAAGATCTAAAGATGGAGCTGGCTGGAGACGTTTGTTCGTTGAGGCCCAGGTCCACCCCGGACTGTAGCGCCACCTTAAGTATGACTTACTATGTTCGGGGACACACTTTCGTCGTCTTGCGCCAACAAAGCGAAAGAGTGAAAGAGAAGCTGGGATGAGCATAAGAGTTCCGGGAAGACGTTCAAGTTCCAGCGTTAGAATGGTAGGCTTTCATAGGCGTACAACCTAGAACGTTTGATCCAGAAAACCAAGCAACCCTTACGTCTCTTAACTCCTATTGCGTGTAGCTTAAGCCCGTCTTAAGCTGCATAAGAACCTACAGCAACTTGCAGCTTACATCAGATAGCTTCTCGAAGAAGCGGGGGCATTTTCATAAATGAAAATAAATCCAACGTTGTCTCCTAGAAGATGCAAGAAAGACTTTTAATCTGAAACTTGGTAATGCTAACCGAGGCTCACATACTCAAATTTTACACAATCGTGTTGTCAAACTACAAGATTCGAGTAAACTAACCTGTTTTTACGGGTCTGAAGCCTCTAATCCTTTCAAAGCTTAGCAAGGTTCAATACATTCCACAAAAGACTAAGTAAATCATAGTGATCGCTTAGGATTCCGCTTCTTCGTGAGTTTCTCTGTCTCTTTTTAGCCAGAAATCACCATTGGACGGTCTTGAATGACCATCACGGCTTCAGCTTGATTTCTGTTTTAACATACCAACCGGCCTGCGTGCCTATCTACTATTATTCACTAATTAAATTATAAAAAATAAAAATTTCACACCCAATTCACAGCAAACCACCGCAACGTAATACCTCGCCGTTTGAAGCGTCCGCAAAATGTCTTAACCTCTTAATTACGAACGAGTAATCCGCTTGAATGCGTCATGTTTGTCTACAATTGCCTAATTGATTGGCCGATGAAATAAATTGCAATACACTACGCTGCAATTGCAATCGAAGGCGATTTGTAGTAGATTTGACCCACATCACGAGGCATATATCCTTTCTCCTGTGCATGTAGACACGTCACTTTGAAATTGATGTGGAAGGAGAAAACATCTACAGTAGATACTCTTTACGGTTGACAAGATAATTATATAGTTTCAGTGAGGACATGACACTATTTCAAGTGGTCGTTGCGTTGATGCAATGTAAATGTCAGAGGGAGTATCAGTCTGTACGTCAGAGACAGCCCCACAACAACACCTAATCTGGTCAAGGGCAACGTCTTGAGTCGTCTGCTCTAATACATTTTAACTGCATCATCATCATCGTCAAACGTCGGCCCACTCGTAGTTGAGATGCAACGACAAGATAAATTTCAAAACACGAATGCATCCATCCGAACATAATTTTTCATTTTTGTGGACCGTTCGCACCATTTAGACCGCAACATACGATAAACCGCCGACATTACGTAACATCTTCCACCAAGTTAAACAGAACCACACAAGACACTTGAGAAAAGTATCTCTATCTCGTTTATCTTTCGGTTGTAGGTATAGATTTTGGACTTTCGGTGAAAATAACGATAAAATACGGAATTGGAGCGCACTCCGGTTTCATTGTGTGAACTCTTATGCAATCTGTGTGTTGCAGTTTGGCGAACCTTTTCGAGGTGCATTAGCGCAATCTGTCAAATGGGTTACAATGCAAATGTGGGGTTCCACTTTGGACTATCGGATTTCGGTGGGAAAACATGAGCCTCGAAACGAACACAGCTTATGTACACCCCTTGATGGTGATGGATTTTTTGACTCCAAGACAGACTTTTGTTATTAGATGTCTGGAGGGAATAAATATGGAGCACGACGCAGCTTGGTGTTGGATAATCGACAGATGATTGAAAATAATTACTGGGAATGGTGAAAGATAATATTTTGGGAGCGTACAGCAAAGCTACGACTTGTGTGGCGGTGACCAGATAGGGTATCCTATCCTATGATCATAAGAAGTTAGGAAAATTCAATTTAAATTGTAGAAGAGGCTGTAGAAATCCTTAGAAGACTTCGGGACACGCGAAGTTCCTTTAGACTTATTGAAGATAGTCATCTCAGAGAGATGAAGACCACGATTCGGGTGGCACACGCAAGTAGAAAGGGACTTCAACCAACTTAGCGTGCGAAACTGGTGGCAACTAGATAAAGATCGAGCTGGCTGGAGACGCTGGTTGATTGAGGCCGAGGTCCAACCCAGACTCTTCATAGAAAAAATGAGCCTTGAGGAATACCTATTCAATACTCCCAGTGATCTCAACAAAGTCTCTTCAGATTTGCTTCTACTACATCTCCCAAGCTTATCGGAAGGGCCTAATCCCAATCTAAGACAGGTCTGTTCAGATTAGCTTCTACTACATCTCCCGATCTTATCGGAAGGGCCTAGTTCCAATCTAAGACCATTGTGCTGCAAACTTCGTGTAAAAAGGACCATACCCTACCCGGAAAGGGTATAATAACTCAGCGAGATTGTATCGTAAGGAAATGAAAGCAAATCCGTTTAAACATCAATTAGTTGGGCGTCGACTTGCAGGAACTTTCAATTATGAACGCCCCTTCAA
This sequence comes from Criorhina ranunculi, assembly GCA_951813785.1. Lineage (NCBI taxonomy): Eukaryota > Metazoa > Arthropoda > Insecta > Diptera > Syrphidae > Criorhina > Criorhina ranunculi. The sequence goes on along the minus strand of OX638385.1, from coordinate 3,292,059 downwards.
TCTTCCACTTAAGAGGCTTGAATCTCACAATAGATTGGGCTACTTATGGATAAGTTTTAACGAAGAGTTTGAGTTTTGAGTTCCAAAAGTTTGTGTAATAGAAAAAAATTAGACGGGCATGAATAGGGGCAGTCAGTTAGAGCCAGGTGTTTGAAAGAATTGTTCCAACGATGTAATAGGATGTCTAGTGGTATCTAACTGTCTATCTGGGGTGTTTGCCAGCATTGATCCAACGATGCCAATCCAATAGGATGTCTAATCCCTAATCGAATCGATGAAAAGGTAGCTCTCTTTCCTATCGAATGCATGAAGACTTCCCCCAACCGTAGCTATCCACTTAAATTTCCTCCACAGAAAGTCATTATTGTCAAGGATCTTCAATAAACTTCGCTCTGTTCCCAACGCCTCTTACAACAAAGTGCATCGTAATCACATTCATGAAGCATAAACTCGTAAACTAATTTACCATGAGCTCGACTAACTTGTACTGACAATTTTAAGGGCTTCCCCAGAGCACAGTTCAGCCTTCATTTACGCAATTTATTTCTAGCCCGCCGTATCCTCTGCCGAACAGCAATTACATTTCTATTCATGAATTTTGGGAAAAGACGCTTACAAACGTCCAAATTCGAATCAGAATCAGTTGCAGGGTACGTGAATCCCATCATCACCGTCACAGTCTAGATGCAATGATTTACAACTCACCGAACAGCATCGGTTGGAATGAACTCCCTGGGGGAGGGGGGACAGGAGAGAACCTTTTGAAACATGAACACACCGAATGGCAAGTGAGCGTGAACATTTTTCGGACATTCCAGGGGGATGAGAGGACGCAACCAAAGGAGAAAAAAAAAGCTTCTCCAACCGGATATTTGCTCTTTGGCAACGATTATACTCAATAATGGGTGAGTCTCCGGTCGGCTTTTAACCTCTGACTTTTGAAAAGGACTCACGTACACTCTCATGCTATGTGATGGTATTTGAAATATTTGTGCATGCACAATGCATCCGATATCGACCGCATCGAATTGACTGACCCAATTCCTTGCTTTTGCATTAAATTAAATTTTCCCTTGCCCACACACAACTGGATGGAGATGAGGATCCTTGTTCCCTTGGAGCATAATTAATGGACGCATTGCACTCTTGCTCTGGTTCTAGGATCATTGATTATTAATTCATTGCAGCGAAACAGCTTAATGATTTAATGGAACACCATAGAGCCACATGGAGAGAACCATGAAGCATAGAGCGGGGAGGCGTACGATGTCGTTGTAGTAATTTTTTTTTTTTCCTCATTCCGTAACGATTTATGCTCCCAAAGTGTTTGCTGTTTGCCATTCAATTAATTTTGTCTCTGGAATCGCTGCCGGGCGATAAAAACTAAAGAAGTACGGAGCAGATAGGTGGGTACACACCTTTCGAACGTTGATTACAATCGGCCTTCGAGTTGGATATTGCTCAAAAGTGTGGTTAGAGAAAGGAAGAGTGTGTGTGGGTTTGGAACTACCATCTGATATGGGCCTTGAGCGGTTTTATTTCTTTTCGTCGTGGGATTGATGTACCGATAGAGACGTCATTTCACTTTACAGTGAGCCAACCAACCAAAGGAGGTCAGGAGAGTTTTTTTTTTTTTTTCATGTTACAAGCTGTCACTGAAGAGTCACTGTCACTGTCAGTTGAGTTGAGCTGAGGGACAACACCTACGGTGGCGCCCTCAAGTAGAAGGGAACCTCAACCAACTTGAAGTGGGCTTACTAGAGAGGCTTGTTGGTTGAGTCCCAAGTTCACCCTGAACTATAGCGCCACCTAAGTAAGTGAGTAGCTGAGCTTAGATTAGTTTATTGGCTTTGAAACACCTTATATCGTCCACTCGATGCTGCTACTGTTCATCCATGGAAAGAAGGATGAAATATGAACTTTTGATGAGTCTACCAGACCGGTCTTCACTCTTCAAACTCCAGTGAAACAGAACCCTTGATTACACTTACTTCTGGGACGCACAATGTAATTTACAGAACGCTGATCGCCCACAATGCTTATTCCTTCATCCAGTCTCTTGTGGATTGAGTAGACCTCAAGACAGAAGGAGGCTTATTCCTTCATCCATTCCAATGTCTCTTGTGGATTGAGAAGACGTTGAGGCAGAAGGAGGCTTATTCCTTCATCCATTCCAACCTCTCTTGTGGATTGAGTAGACCTCGACACAGAAGGAGGCTTATTCCTTCATCCATTTCAACCTCTCTTGCAGACTGAGAAGACCTCGAGACAGAAGAAGGCTTATTCCTTCATCCATTCCAACCTCTTTTGTGGATTGAGAAGACCTTGAGACTGAAGAAGGCAAGAAAGGTACAAATTCAAGCCCTCCCCTTGTAGGACAAGCTAGACCAGAATGACCCCCTGCGATCGTTGAAAATCAGAAAATGAGAAGTGAGGACCCTCTGCTCTTGTGCATGGGCGCCTGTTATTTTCGATTGGAATGCCAATGCATTGGTGTCCAAGGCGAGAGATGATATTCCTCACCGAAGGTGGGTGTGGTCTCTATAGCGTATGTATTGTAGAAGGCGCAGAACTTGCAACGAAAAGTGCAAAGAAAGGGTCCTCTGCTACAAGTTATGGATGCCTGATCCATTCGTCTTCAATTTTGCTTCATTTCTCTGGTGAAAAACGAAGAAAACGACGCGTCCTCACTCAGGAAGAACTTGAAGATGGAGTCATAGTGGGTTCGTAAAATCTTTATTACTTTGAGCTGGAGTGAGGTAAATGTTTCATATTTGCAGGACTAGCTAGGAGGATTGATAGGGAAACGAGGTCCTTTCTCCGCCACACTTAGGTCAATGTAGACCCATTGTGATGGGTAAGGCTAAGTGGGACTTGCAGAACTTGTTTGTATTCGGCTGTAAGACTGAATTCACTAAGTCTTGTCTGTTTCCTAGGACATTTTTTTTTTTTTAAATAATCCACTAGCGCTAAACGGGTTATGAATACCCTTATGATGCTATTCACACATCGCTAGTGTTAGTCTAGTGATTTTTTGAAACTCAAGTGCTATTAGGTTTCAGTCTTTTGCTCCGAGGTTCGTGTCCAGAATGAGTGGGGAGAATTATTGGTGAACAAGATTCAGAAGAGAATTTTTCCGATTTATCCACGTCTTCGATTAGGGCTCCCTATAAACATGACAAGTGCTTCCTGAACGTCAGTAAAGTCCACAGCATTCTGGCTGTCGTCTCAGCAGAAAAGACTACGTTCCACAAACCTTCAGCGAAACATCTTAAGCTTGTGGAGAAGGCGACGACACTGTGGTGATTCCGCATCAGGTGACAAATTTCCAGGACCAATGTGGTGAGTGCTGGTAATATAAGCTCCTTATCAATGTAGCTCTTCCTCGAAGAAAAAACACAGCAAAAGGGTTGTGTAATACCTGCTGGTGGTACAATTGACCTATTTCCGTGTCTGAGTGCTCCAGTGTCGTGTTCCAACACCCACGAAAAAAACCTAACGAGTAGGTAGGTCATGCATCTCCCCCTCTGTCGTTGTTGAAAACATGAAAATGGACTCTGTCCAATCGCCACCTACATAGGTTCTATTCCATTCCCAAAACGAAATAACAAAACAAATGTTTCCCGTGGGTTTACGTGTCTGAGTGCTTGAGATAAAGTAACCTCTATCGCACACCCATTTGTCTCCTTTCCAACGGGGACCACCCATATTCACTATCACTTTCTATAAATTATTCGCACACAAGCTTTTCGATTACATGACTGGAAACCGGGCGTACACACACAATCCAATTCCAATGTAAGAAGTTAAATAAATCTTTTGTGGTTAAGTTGAGTATAATTTGCAAATTCATTTGAAACAAAATGTCCGGCATCGACAATCACAAATCAAAAATTGAAAGGTCCGGCCGACAAAAAAATGTTTTCAAAGCATAAATAGATCACTTACGATCGCGCTCATAAATTTAACCACACGATCCAACACAAAAATACAGATACAGGAAAAAAAACAATTAATTATGTAAAACCACGTTTAATTGTGTTATCCGCTCCCTCGGATCGGAATTAATTCCCTTTCCCGCCGAAAATCTGAATTATGTGGCACTTGTGAGGTGAATCGTAACCTCTGACATACTCGTAACGTAACACATTGAGATCCGATCTAAGCAACGGATGTCACTGTCTATTAGTTACGATATGCATCCAGGGCTTTTGTTTTATTATGCGTGTGTGTGTGTGTATTTCAAAAGTGACACAATCGGATTGAAACATTTTCCATAGATTTATTGCGGCTCTTTGACTGAATGAAAGCAAAGAAAGATGGCGCGGCGGGGGGCTTATATGGAAAATCAACACTTTGCCAGGTTCAGATGGTGATGCATGATGCATGATGCATTTCAATAAGGTTTTTGGCTTTGTTATCATTTTTCGGAACAAAACAAGCGTGTATCTCAATGAATAGGGAACAGTTTTGTGGTTATGTTGGGATTATATTTGTAATTATGTCATTAAGCCGATTTTTGTTTGTCCAGTTGTCTCATAAAGAGAACGTTATGCGAATGAAGTTGCTACCTAACACAATGTAAATTTAAGATTTATGACAGCGATGAGGGCTAGCTGAATCATAGACCGGTTAGCATTGGGAAGTAGGTCAACAAAAGTCGGAATTACGTCAACAGTTTTTCTTATGTAGATTCCGACTACTCTTGGACTTTACAGGGTTGGACAGCTCAGTGGTTGAGGAAAAGTCCATGAAATTCTGATCAAAAAAAGCCTCATAGGTTAGGTTGAATTGACTGCCAGCTGTTGCCAGCACATTTAGACCAATCATGGGTCCACATGGATCTGAAGAGACCTCCCTACCTACTCGTTGAACCAGTTGGAGCTTTTGATGAAGCGAAGGAGGCTTCTGACATCTGTATTGATCAGATCGCCTAAGTCTAAGGCTTCAGTAGAACTCCCCTAAATGAAGCCTTCTTTTGCGGGAGTAAGCTGGGCAGCTTCAAAGAAGGTGGGAAATAGTTTGCTCCTCCTCTTCTTCCTTCCAGCTTCTACAAAAATCGTTTGAAGAAAAGCCTCGTAGGACGTTGAGAAGTCAAGCTCCTGGGTTATACAGCTCAATTGTGCCATTAATTGGGTGTGAACTCACTTAGATGCAGAACCGGTTGCTTTTCCTTAATTTTTAGAAGGCCTTCGACGATGTAAACAGGCTTTGCTTGAAGAATTCGTCGTTAAAATGAGGAAAATATAGAAAATCCGACATGGAAGTAAGAACTGAGCAAAATTTGAGGACTGCCACAAGGTTGTGTACTGTGGCCACTACTTTTTTTTTAAATGATGATCAGCAATCACTTCATGAGATCAAACGAAGAATAACTCTTGCCAATTGTTGCTTATTTGGGCAAAGACTGCAATTGACTAGCAAAGCCCTCTTTCGAACAACAAAAGTGACCAGGAAGACCTTAATAATACCAGTCCTGCTCTACGGCCGACGCCGAGCCATGGACTTGATCAAAAATGGATGAGTTTGCTTGCTCTTGGCTGCTTTGAGAATCTGCATCGACGTGGAGGAGGAGATATAACGAAGAACTGTACGGGCTGTACATCGACATCGACTTAGCTAGAAAATGGAAGGTCCAACGACTAAGGTGGCTCAGTCATATCCGGTCCGGTCTGAAAAATCTTCGAATCCATCCCCCGAAGGACAGCACAGTAGAGGAAAACCGGGACTCAGGTGGCGCACGCAAGAGAAAGGGGACCTCAACCAACTTAGCGTGCGAAACTGGAGGCAGTTAGCTAAAGGCTGAGTTGGCTGGAGACACTTGTTGATTGAGGCCCAAATCCACACCGGACTGTAGCGCCAAGATGATCAGTGTATTCCAATGAAGAAGTCTTCTTGCTGCCGACTTTGGAGAGAGAAACCTGGTTAAGTTCGAGGAATTTTTGGCAGAAAAACTGATTCCAAGTGGGACACGATATAGGCAAGCACGCATCAGGCTAGAAGATGTGTAAGAACCAAAGGAAGTGGAAAAGCTTATAACAGAGGAGATCGGTAGGTCGGAACTCTATGGATGGCACACGGGGGACTACACTGGTCTGAAAGCTCCCACTTTGCATTGAGTAATTCCGCACAAGCTTGGTGTCTGAAAGACTGAAAGAAAGAGGGAAAAGGAAATAAATGACTAAGAATACCTAAGGTTGGACAGAAAATCCCTTGCGCTGTCATTTTCACCCCCGAAAATGGAAGCTAGGAAGCTTTACTGGCTAGTTGGCATAGCGACATAGATATTTCATCACTGTCATGGTGCTGTTTCAAAAGGCATTGGTCAGTGGTCTCTATTCCTTCACTCCACTTTTCCAAACGTCATAAATGGATTCATGGCGGGTGTCAGTTATGCCCCACTTGGTGCTGGGATAAAACATTTTTAAAACGAAATCCAGATATCCACATCTCATTCTGCAGATGCCTGGAAAAAAATCGAATGACCAACCGTATAAATCATTTAAAGCCACAAAAATTCCATTCCAGGGTTCACCTTATAAATCAAAAAAAGATATCCCTATCCCACCAGCTACAGGCACTCCTTTTCCTCAAAAAAGAAAAAAACTTTCTTAATTAAAGTTTTACTTTTGACTTGACGTTGGCACTCTTGTGTGTCCATTCGTCCGGTCGGTGTCCAAGAATGTCCAAGTAAGTCACTTAAAAATTCGTCAAAAACGATTTGAAATGCACAAACGATAGCGTACTGTTGACCCAACCCAAGTGATGTTTTTCATGCAGCAGCTGACATCAGTTTTACTAATCAAACAAGCAATCAAAGGCAGACGTTGTTGTGTGTCGCTGTGTCTTTGTGTATAATAATTAAAAATACATTAAAACTTGCTAAATATGACTAGTTTTGTTAATTAAATAATTATTTGCATTGAATTTGTTGCAGCGGATGGATGAGGGATGGACAAGGGATGGAATGAAGGCCAGATGGCACTGACAAAACAATGATCATCTTTTAAATAAAAAGCAAGGGCCAGTAGTCATACTCCAGTGGTATGCCATGTTTGAAAGTACACAGACTATTTATAGATCTCACTGTCTCCAACTTCAGTCAGAGCACGGAGGGGGCAATTAGCGTTCCGATAAACGATATAGACATGCATCGAGAGGATGTGGAACAACGTTTGTAGGTGACCACAAAACTGCTTCTAAGAAAATCTAGAGATATTAGGACCCTAAGCCTGAAGGGATTAGGAAAACCACGAAAATTCAAGGCACCTATACCGACAACTGCAGAACAGAACAGTAGGATCCATTTACCAAAGCTTAAAGCTGCCTAGAGCATTAGGATTGTCTAAAATGGCAAATGGATTCCACAGAAAAATAATGAGCAAGCCGCATTTAAGACGGCGAAATACCTTTTGGAGACGACCTATCACAACTTGTTCTGAATCTATGCTCCTCTTCCACTGAAGCGTATGACAGTGCGTATGACCATCGAAGCTGATTTCAGGGTTAATCGCTTCCATCCCTCTCCCAACGACCGTCTTCCACAAAACAGTAGATAGGTCTACCGTCGATAATTATTGCACCAACAACAACTGCTCCACGCTATACAAGTTTCGTAACTGTTGGCTCTATATATTTCCATTTAATGGAATGTGGAATGTATTACTCTATTTGTTGGCCCTTCTTGCTTTTAAGCTTCACTCAGGTCTCAGCACAGAAAGAGAGAAAGACAATTGAACTCCAACTCCCTCTTCTGTAAGAACCAGCTGAGGGACTTAAAATTTGTCAACGATTTGCAGGCTTCACTGAGTGCACTCCTGATTTATTTGCCGATAACAAAGTCAACCAAGCCAAAGAACAGATGTACCAAACAGGTTTATGGCTAGATGTGTATACGAAAGCAAGATCTTCCCTTGTTAGATGTGTATGTGTGTTCTCCCAGTAGTTATGGCGACCTTGTGCTACATTTAGACTTTAAATGTGACATCTATGTTGCAAATCTTTTGTTTTCTGGAAAGTGGCTTGAAAAAACTATGTTTGTAGGCGGTTCTTATGACGAAGACCAGAAACAAAGTTTTTTTACGAAAACAGTTTGAAGACTACTCTATAATAAGCCCGCAGAACCCCTAAGAGACACTATCCTCACGGCAGAGTTTGCAAAACTAAATGAAAGTCGCCATACCAGCTCCTTGCTGGAATTCAACGATGTGGAACCTATTTGTGGAATGTAGAATATAGAAGTCCCATTCTCTCGAATTTATGAATGTATGGGTGATGTTTTTCAAGATATCCGACCGGCAGAAGAGTGCCTTTCTACAAACTATGGTGGCCTGGTGGATTCGACTCCAATACCAATGCATTTCCGATGCAAAATTCCTGTCGTTACGCGTCTATCTTTGTGGATGTTGAGTTTTAAACAAGTTTGACATACAGAACAGAGTGGGACAGGCTCCAAAGAACAATAGAGAAGAACCGCGTTCCGCTCTCTTGAGTGGGCGTGGTATTTAAAGAAGATGTGGAACGAAAAGAAGCACAAAAACTGTAACAAAAACGAAGAATATTGCCTTGCTGCTGGAGTTTATCAGCGCCTGGTACTTGACCTACTTTCGGTAGCCGTTGGTAGATGAAAGAACTTAGAAGAGAAGAAAGACCAAAATTTGACAGGTACTAAAAGAGGTATTCAAACCAACGTCTCTGGAAAGAAGGTATCTGAAGCCATGTGTCTGACTTGGTTCATGTGATATGCAACAAAGTGAACCACGGAAAGACGACATCTTTCGTATTTTTATTTAAACTCTCCCGAAACAATCAAAGAAATCGTTGTGGATAAGAACTGTACACATACCTTGCTTTGGGTGTTGGTCAACCTATTACACTAGCTATCACCGATCTTAACTCCATTCAAGCCGACGGACAAGTATAAATAACAGATCAAGCACCATCTTTGAACGCAATTTGGTTATCTAATGAAACAGCTTAAGGAAAATTAATGACTCAACTTGCAAGTCTTTCAAAACACTTTTCATTTCTCCATCATGGTCGTCATTAATTTTCCCCAACATGCTGCTGCTGCCATACATCTCAAGCCGTGCGTGAAAATTGTTCGCAAAAAACGCATCAAAACACACGGCACACACTCGTCAATCTATCTATCGAGGGTATCTATAAACGTATCGATTGATTGATTCACCATTTGCATTCGTTCAACACAAATCAAAGAACAATCAGCGGCCACTCCGTGTTTCCCCGCCAACAAACGTTGATTTTTCTTTCCTCGGTGTTGCACATTCCACGCACGGATCGATTGTGGAAAATTGATTTCATCCCCACTCCGTCGCCGCCTTGACAAGATCATTTCTATTCATCAGCGCATGCCAAACTTTCATTTTCATTTGGGAACCCTCCACACTTCTCCTTTTTTCCCACAGACACTGGCCATTTCGCTGAACCCGATCAGATCCATTGATCACTCCGATCGATGTTATTTTTTTCTATTTTTAGCGTACAAAACGGTTCAAAACATGTGTGCCAGCCAGCCAAGCTTAGGGGGAACGCGATCATTGTCTTCCCCTCTTCAAGCGCACATTGTGTGTGCTGTTCGTATCTGTATCTTAAAAGCACAACAACCTGGCAGTGTAGTCTCCCTACCATTGGTGTTGACTTTGTGGCTACCTCCACTCTAGCTGCAGATACCTCAGCGTGCAGATTTTCGTCAGTCAGAAAGCGTCGCAAAATTTTTTAGTTAATCGCTGTACCTGCTCGAGATCGGTTGCGGGTTTATCTTTTCGAATTTTTCCTTTCGATTTTGTCGGTTGTGCCTATGTCGTTGTATCTTATGTCGTGGGATACGCTTTCCGTAATGTTGTTGCTCTTGTTGGTGAGCCTAACACCATCCATTGATTGCTGGAAACCAATTATTGGTCAATCGACCACCTTTAGCTTGCATCAATCACATCCCGGATTCGGTTCGCAATCGCATTCAATTAACACCCTCGGGGGTAGTGAAATTCCTCACAAGTTCACCGGATCCGAGGTGAAATTGCCTCAAATCATTCCGACCGACATCAGTGGTCTGGAGGATATATTCGGTTATAAGTACTCGGATCCCAGAGAGGTGACAAGCTCAATTTTCGGAGAGGTACGTCGGTCGTTCGTTTTAAATCCTTGCTTGGGGAACGTGAAGTTTGTTTTAACTCGGGTGGTTTTGTTGTTTCTTTTTTTGGTTTAGGATCCGTGCAGTGTGAAAAAATACGCATTCGACTATGAGGGTACTGTGAAGTTCCGTAATAAAATTCCCGAAATGGAGCAGTTCACCTTGTGTTATTGGATGCGTTTCACCAATCACAGTGGCGATCATACACTGTTGACTTATTCAAGTGAGTTTGGGTTTGAATACATTCCATAATTTGTATCTAAATGAAATCTAATTGAATTAACAAACCGCAAGAGGTTTGCAATCGTCAAGATGGGACATATGAGGTGATTCATTTGCTTAAGATCAAAGTCAAGAGAGTCAAAGTCCGAAGGGCAAAACGTTGTGATTGACACAGACGTCTGTTGTAGAAGCTCTGAAGTGGTGCATTGTTCTCAACGTGGTAGGTTACAGTTTTAGACGCTTGTGAAGAGGACGACGATTTTCCGGATTGATGTGGTGAGAGCTGGTAATGAAAGCTCCCAGTCTCCGAAAAAGACGAAGAAAAAAACACAGTTAAAGGGTTGCACTTGCTGGAAGCACAATGGACCAGTGTTTGTGCCTGACTACTCCAGCGTGATGGTCCAACATCTCGACAGGACCATTATTTGTTGGTCAAGACTAGGTTAGGTTAGGTAGGAGTGGCAGGTTGCAGATGCAGCCTCACTTAGACCCGATAAGGTGTTTTGTGTTACCTGGTCAAGACTAGAGGGGGCAAATGTTGTCTAGGGTAAACGCAGCCGGTCAAGTTGGGCTTGATGAACATTTTGAACTTGAAAGAGGGTTTGCTGTGGTTCATTCCGTGTGTTGCTAGATTGGAAGTCATTTCAAAGATGGTGAAGGAGCAGATCCAGCCTGGAAATGGTATTCTGGAGGTTTAAAGCGAGCAGTCCAAGCGGCACAGCTCCAAAAACGGTCTTAAACCGCTCCAAACTGTGGCTCGTTGCCAATGGAAATATGTTAGAGTCCTAGGAGCATGTGTCCAGTCAACGACCAAAGTACGAAGTTGTCCATAGTCCGTCGGTTTCAATTCTGCGTCAGGAAAACACTTTCAGTCACAGCAGCAATGGTCTCAGTTGGCCTGTTGCTACGACCACTAAATGGGATCTTGTATGAGGGAATTCAAAGCCTTTACGCTAGGAACTACTGAACTGTTTTGTAAAAACGTAAGTCTTTGTCCGAATAGAACCTCTGTAGACAGTCAAAACAAACGTTGGTTTGCTTAAGGTCTAAGGGACTTTGAATCTTCTCCTTTTGTAAGCATTTTCTATACAAAAAAGTTGGTTCAACCTTCACCTTTTCGTTGTTAAACATTTTCCCTGACAAATTGGAGCTCCCACCATCAACTGCACCTTAATTTCCTTAAACCTATCCCGTTCCATCTTACCTAACTCCAAAGTGCAAGGCAAATGACGATGAAAATTCGTCGTAATGAAAGGAACATTTGTTGTTGCTTTTGTTTCAGTTTTTTGTTGCTTCATTTGTTGAACTTTCCTCTTAAGTTGTTAAGCTGTTCGCGCGCATTGCATATTCTTTTCTTCTTTTCTTCTCTTCTGAGCTGTAACAATTGTTACACCCTATTAAATGCTTGAGGAATAAGGTACATAACAGCAAAAAACTTGTTGTTATGGTGCAAACAAATTCACTTTACACGCTGACACACGCAACACATGCACCGAGTCTATAGCAGATTACGAGGTATACATACGTAATCTGTGTGATGAAATGCAGGATTTTTTGTTGTTGCCACTGAGTTAATTGTCACAAAAGATGGATGTAAACAAATTGAATACGAAGCAATAAATATAAATTAAAGTCATTCGCTGGAAGAATCCTTCGTGTCGATGATTTATGTCCTTTTTTACGTGATTTCATTGTGAGTGAGTACTATTGATGCAGAATGAGAGAAAACAAAAATCGATTTTCACTTTGAGAAATATCAGGACACGCTAACGAAGGTGTCCTATCCAGGAATGTCCTTGGAACCACTAAAAGTCAAGGTTTGTTCCTGTTCCTGAAGCCTGAACAGAAAAACGTCAGAGCTATCTTGAGACACTTAACTTGCAACAAAAAACAAAAAAAGTTGATGGGCACATATGGAACCTTGTGGCTTTCCAGAATACTCAACTCTCACCAAGGGAACGTAAACAATGTTTTCTGAGCAGCTTCTCCTCAAAGAACACCCCAATTGCCCACTAAAAACGCTGCATTTTAAGCGACATCGACACCTTCAACACAGAAAAATTCAAAGCTTGGTCCTAAAGCACCCACCATAAGGCAGAGGGAGAACTACCACCCGAACATAGTCCTTGGTAGCGACCCACAGGGAATGCCGAATTCCACGTAAAACAAGAACAACTGTGTCTGGCACGTCTCAACCCCAGCAACCAAGACAGACATATCCCCGACTTACAGGAATGCTCCAACAGGACGCAACACTTCTTCGATTGCTTTACCAAGCCAACAACCTTGTGCCTCATAGATGTAACCCTCTTCCTGGGCCTAAAAATCGATTTGACTACTGTAGGAAGGTATTATGCACTACTACATTCTCATGGTCTATAGGGCCCGACTTGACTACAAAAGATGTGCTTCTGCTCCAACATTCTCTGTGGGCCACTGAGCCTTTCCAGTGGTATCACAATGGGTCTTAGACTTGACAACAGAAGATGTGTTTCTGCCTCCAACATTCTCTGTAGGCTACTAAGCCCGTCTTAGAGACCTGAGTGTGGCTCAGAGGAACCCATCTTCGCCTAACCTGAGTCTGTCCAGTTAAGACATGGTGCTCATGATCAAGGCGGAATTCTTTAAGGTGTCGCAACAGTCCGGGTGGACCTGGGCCTCAAGGCGGAATAGTCAAAGACAAAATTGCAATAAACTAGCACTCCTAGTGCTCTCACAAAAGAAATCGAAGATAGCCTCAACAGGGAAGTCTTAAAAATCATGACCGGCCTTATCCGTGACCATTGCCTCCTCAATAATCGTCTTTTCAGACTTCATCTTTCGTTGAGACCATAATAATGAGTCCCTTCTGCACATTCTTACGGAATGTAAAGCTATACTTCACCAAAGATAGCTCAGGCTAGACAAAGTATTCGTGGCTTCGACTAGATGGAGTAGGTTACATAAATGAGATTTGAGGGGCTGCCAGCATGTTAAAGTCAGAAGAATCAGATTCCATTCGATCTTAGGAAGGTTTCTCCAACTTAGTCACAGAACCACTTGAAAGGAGTATGATGTTCTAAATCCACCTAAGGGATGACACAATGTGGAATACTAGACCTTACTCAGTTTCGACTTGTGCGTATGAAGCGATGATATATAGTTCGGGAGTACCTTCCTAACAGCAAAGGGGAAACGAAACGACGACTCTCGTTTACACGTACTAAATTAATCCGGAGACAAGATAGCCACAGGGAAAGAAAAGAAGCAAGACTCTGTGAAAACTAAGCTTTAGATTCATTGTAGAACTTTTGAAGACGCAGCAATGGAGTTCGTTTCTACTAATCCATTCCATCCAAAGACTAGGCTTGAGATTCATTGTAGAACTTTTGAAGATGTCACAACGTCGCTAACGACGCTAACGAAATCCATATGAAGACTGGATTGCTATAGATGTAGATAAGAAGCAAGACACTGTGAAAACTAGGCTTGAGATCCGTTGAAGACCTTCTAAAGACTTCTCAACGTCATTGAGAATATTGCTAAAGGAGAGCAGCAAACACGACGAAACATAGAAGTTCGTTTCCACTCACCAAGATTGTCATAGGCGAAGAAGAGAATGAAGACTTTGAACACCAGGCTTGAGATCTGTTGTATATTTAACTTCTGAAGACGTTGCAATGCCTACCTTCTATGTAGGACTTAGTAAAGCTACCTTCAAGTCAACCAACAGCTACTTGGTGCTATTAGATGACTCGTCGAATAATTGACATCAATTCGTGAGCAAGAAACAAAGGCATATCTCCGCCTTATTGAGAATCCGGATTCTAAGGTTAGAAGCAATTCAACACATTGCTTCTCAGAACTATACATACTTTCTAATTGGCTGTGAGTTATGACTTCTCCTCCACAAACATCCCGACCTTGATATGAACACATAATCGCTTGAGAATATCTTGTTTTTGTCCATACAAACTCGTGTGTGTGAGTCTCAATGATTCATAGAACATTTGAATGTTCTGAGAAGCCTTGTGTTCTCTAAGTCGCGTCGTCCAAGAGAGAGAAAGGCACTACCCTCAATGATTTATAGACAAAAATGTTCATGGCATTTTCCCTCAACCAAAAATTAATTTCTTCTCCAGCCCCGACTACCCACACGTAAGCCATCTGGCTTCTAGGACAATTTGAAAGCATAAACATCCATAAATAATTCAGGTGATAAGCAAAACGAAAAAGTTGTCCGTCACAAGGACAATACCCTATCCAATCTTCTCTCTTTCTAAGCAGGAGCAGGGGATGAAGCAAAAATGAGAAGAAAAAAAGCGAAAAAAATCCTTCGAAAGATAAGAAAAACTAATAAAATGTCTTCGAGGCATTGGTAGAGGATGATGATGATGATGATAGCGGGTGTGCAAAGAGATGCTGCAGGATTACCCAAACACTCACCTGAGTGTTTGAATGTGCAACATTCGCAAACAAAAGGAGAAAGAGATTGGAAAAGCCTACTAGAAGTACTAGAGCGACAGATTATAACTGATGGCGTGGAAAAAGCTTCAAGTTTTTCCATAATATTTTCCCATTCCGGTTGGGAAAACCGCTCAGAGGGAGAGATGTGAAAAATTGAAACACGTCATGTTTACAAAGTCTGAAGATTATTACCCCGAAAAGTGAAGGAAAAGTTGAGGAAAAGTGTTTCGGGGGTTTCTTCTTCTTTGTTTTTTGCAATTTTCTTTTACAAAAATGTTGATCCTTGCAAAGGAGAATCTCTGTGCGGGAATCAATACACCTCAGGGGTGTCTTGTGATATTCCATCAAACAGCTGTGTATAGAAAAGTGCATAATACGGAGTCCTGTATCCTGTCTGTGTGTGTTTCTGTTAGAATTTTGATACGGTGTATCCTTAATACGTCTTTAAGATGAAATCAATTTTTTTTTTCTGAGAACGAGAAGGATTAGATGAAAAGAAGATTTGATTTTTGTCCTTATATCACTTTAATTTGAAATTATAGTCGATTCCTATCGGATGTCCTTGACGATGAGTTTTTTTGAGCGTTAGACTTGAGGGTGATATGGAGCTTTGTGTAGATAGTTGGAGTATTCACTGAAATTTAAGGACGATGTCAATTTTGAGAACTTCCACAAGATGTTTGAATCTCTTTAAAATAAACTAAGAGTAGGCGGGGAGTTTCGTCAGTAGGAGGCTGACACAGTGGTATAGCCGCCTGACGTGGCATTATTCACAAAGAAGATAAAGTTCACTTGATCCATGCTTCCGAAACCTTAGAATGCCTTTATGATGGTGAGATCCAGTGGGGAATTCTCTATTTCCACGAGCTACTGCTCATAACTAACTGGAGCTAACTCTAGACGGCCCCTGCCCGACTAACAAAACAGACCTACAGAGATGGAACATACCACAAATTCAAGAGCAACTTGCATAATCTCTGGAGACAAACGTGATGGCGCCTTGGTTGGTCGAACCGACTTCTGCCGGAGAGGCTACCATTCCCGTCTTATTTTAAGAACCACGTTTTCGGTTTTGGAATGTATTTCGTTGTGTGTTGATTTGGAACGGTCGTTGTTGAAATTGACTCGAAATAATGGGTTCATTGTGATGCCAATGAAAGGGAAGTTTGAGTCGCATTCGTATGTTAAGTGCACTAGACCAAGCATTCTACAATCTTGTCAGCAGATTTCATACAAAAAATTAGGTGAAGGTTACATCACAGCGTAAAAATTTTGTCAAATACAATCCACCTGCCACGAAAGACTGAAGACAGTCGATCCACTTCTTTACGTCAGATTTACATGCAGCCACACCCCTTTCGACACATCTGTGCCCAAATATTCATACAAAGTGGAACGTATTCTCTTCAAACACAAGACAGAAACTGGTTAAGGAGACGCACACATTGACGTGGTCTCAAAACTTTGCCAGCACCAGGTCCCTGTTAGATTTCATGAGACCCTGGTGCGCCAAAGTGAAATTTTGAGTGTAGAGCTGGCAAAAAGACTTTAATTACGGTGGATGTGTGGGTAGATTCTATGCTTTCCTCCCTTCTAGACCCTAGTTCCACTCCATGCTCTAAAACAGGCAAAAAGACTTGACTACGGTGATTGAGTGTGCGCGGATTCCATGCTGTTCTCTGTCTACTTCTTGTTTTGAAGGAGCCCCCCTTCCAGACCCTTGTCCACACAAAATAGCGAAGTCTAGAGCTTGCTAGAAGACTTAACAAGAGTGGATGTATGCGTGGATTCCATGCTATTCTCTGTCTACTTCACAAGCCTCCATTCAAGACCCTTGTCAACACAAAATAGCGAAGTCTAGAGCTGGCAAAAAGACTTGACTACAGTGGATGTGTATGTGGAGTTCATCTCTTTCTCCTTCTCTGCCTTGTTTTGTAGAAGTCTCCCTCCTTGACTCCAGTCCCGCTCCATGTCTCTACCGATAAAATAACAAAACAGACGAAGCAAACTAGCAAAAGATCCACAAAGACCCACAAAAAGAAGACTTGAGTTCTCCCGAGAATACAATTGCTAAGACTGTGTGAAGTTATGTTCCACAATTCAGAAAGAAGGTGAAAGTGTTTCTCACTCATTCGTTGGAGATTCTCTATGTAAATTTGGATTTTAAAGAAGTAGAGAGGGGAAGAAGGAAAGAAAAAAGAAAAAGAGCTATAAGCGCCACAAAATGATTGTGGAAGATGTACGAAAGAAGATGAATGGGAACGCAAAAGAGCGTGAAAATGTTATACAGTGAAATTGAACGCTGATTGTCTATTTTGTTTCCCTCCAATTGGAGTATACACTCAGAGCTCATGAATAACTGTTGAAATGTATGGACCCCCAGTCAAGTTGAAGGAAAAATACGAGGAGTAAAACAGAAAAGACGACAAAATCAGTTGTGGAAACTTGACCCTGGCTTGTAGGATGACTGCTGATTATTGCATAAAGGATAGGCTTGGGCACCAGCTTTAGAGGAAAGGTAGTCAAATTCATTTGAAATAACTTGATTAGACTGTAGAAGATTCAAAAGTCCATAAGTAGAGTTCTCAAGGTCCACTTGTACAAGTTCACAGCAATGACAGGTTTCTATCTGAATGGCTAACTCATAAATAAGTCTGAATACCTTACGGACACACATTCTTTGACTACTTGATGGATATGTCATGTAATGCACTCCGGCCAACACAACATCGTATAATTAGACAGACAATTCCCATCTGGTTTTGCTGCCTTCTGCAGTCGTCGCTCCTAACCTCCTCCAGCTATAGCTTATCTAAATGCAAAAACTTCTTCAACCAACACTAATGCCATTTGTAATATAAAAAAACTTTTTATGCAAAAAAATTCTCTTCCTGATTGTGAGTTATTTTTACCATCCACACACCCTCAAGCTACCGCCTTCGGGGTGGGGTACCCCGTTGGGTATAAATCAATTAAAATCTACCATTTCAACAAAAACTTTTCTTCTCTCCAGTTGCTCCCCTCTCTCTGTCTCTCTTTTCAAATTTAAATGCATTTTCCTCAACAGTGCTTTAATTTAAAGGAAACAAAAGAGGAAACAGGAAAAAAAAGAATGGCTTCCATTTTCCACTCGCCCACATAGACAATGTGTTCCTCTCTTGTAGAGTAGTAGAGTGTGCAGTCATCAAGCCCAAGACAAAAGGAAGCTCCTCTCTATTCACAAAAAAATTGATTTTGAATGCACTTACCATTTCTGGTGGAGATCCCTAAGGGATGGGGATTTACACTTTATACCACTTGTGTAAGTATTGATAGTGAAAATGTAAATTGCTTACCTGAAAAAGGAAAAAGGACAAAACAAAGGATAAGTTTCATTTTTTTATGACATTTTGAGAAGAAATTCATGTTGAAGCAAAGTCATAAGTGACAGAGTAAGAGGGAGTGCGAGGAGGAGGCGATGGATCTTCAAGAAAGGAATCCTGAAAAGAATTGAATATTTCAAGTGGTGCTCCATTGGGAGGGTTTCACGTCATTAGAATGTGAGAGATTGGAGTAAGCCAATCTGTATGGATGCCATTTGGATATGGAATTTCACATGACAGGAGGGTGTGTCTTACCCAGAGGATGTGCACTCTATAGATCGACATGGAGCTCTTATCCTCTCAGTTGAAGACAACCAACAGGCAAACTAAAATCGACAGAAGCGACTAGATAAATCAGCGAGTCAGTAGCGAAGAGGAACTGACCTTCTCCACTTACTGACTAACTTAAGATGGCGCTACAGTCCGCGGAGGACCTGGATCTCAACCAACAAGCGTCTCCAGCCAGCTTGATCATTAGATAGCTGCCTCCAGTTTCACACGCTAAGTTGGTTGAAGTCCCCTCCCACTTGCGTGCGCCACTTGAGTCGCGTTCTTCCTCTACTGCGCTGTCCCTCAGGGTTGAATTCGACGATTTTTCGGACCGCAGCATTGGTGTCCATCCGCTCTACATGACCCAGCTTCCTCAGCCGTTGGACCTTCATTCTTCTGGCTAAGTCGATGTCCCTGTACAGCGCGAAAAGTTCGTTGTTGTATCTCCTCCTCTACTCATCGTCTATGCAGAAGGGACCAAAAATCACCCGAACAATTTTCCCTTTAAAGCAGCCAAGAGCACCCTTATTAATTTTCGACAGACAAAGGTTCGATCCTCAAAACCACCAAAAGTTTGTTCACGGCACCACCTCTTCTCAGGCATGACAAAGAGTCATGAAAAAGATTCTCAATTCACTGTGTCGGGTTCGGCAATAAAACTGTTGGTCCCTTCCATTCGTGGTTGTGAAAAGCTAGGCCTTGGCTGTCTATGACCTATCGCATTGACATCACCAGTCAAAACTCGTGTCGCGGTACCTAACTTGCTTAGCTTACCAAGCTTTCCATCTTTTGGAGGGTCATAGCCTGAACTAACGCCGCTTTCCATCCTTTATCGTCGCGAGCACGCTGTTTCCAGTTTACTTCCAGCGTCCATGATTGCTTGATCTTTAAGCCGGAGGTTCTGTTTCCCTATCCTTCGTGAACCAAGTGGCTGGGATTCGAAGATCCTCGTAGCTGAAGCATTCTCGACCATTTTCTTTCGAAGGATCACAAAATCTGCTCGGCTGTCTTAGTTATCGTCTTGAGCAAGACTGACAAGATCAGAGTTTGGGCCCTAGCTGTTTTGACAAACCGAAGTAGCAACGAATCTAGAGTGACATTTGTGGAGTTGAAGTTTATTCCGAGGTAGATCAAGGCCTCAAAATTACAGCTGTAGATGTTCACATTCGGTCCTAGACGGTGTTCAACGACCTTGTCTTCTCCTCATTCACCGAACTTGTAAGGAAGTGGTCAAAACTTCACTTGCCTTGTGCTCTTGTCTTTCTAAGAACTCCTATCGGCACTGTAAGCTGAAGTGGATCGAACTTGAATCTTGCACATGTAGGTAGACACTTCTCCAATAAGCTGGACAGATCTGTGAAACATAGAGCTTAGGTTAAGGCTAAGCAATGGACCCAACTGTGTGGGCATTTCAACAGACGATGAGCTAGATCATAGAGGAAGTGTCACCGAACTTTGTAAACCACTTCTGGGAGGGGCCTACAATGGGTCTACAACCAGACGATGAAAGCCAGGACACTGTCTGATAGCCCGTCACTTAAAACAACGATTTGGTGTGCCACAAAGATGGGCATTTGGTCCCTTATTCGTCAATGATCGATTTAATGGCTTTCTAAGGCTTACACAATACTCAATGAAGGTAAGCGCTTTTGAAGATGATATTGCCTAGTGACGGTTGCAAAGTTTCCACCGATTGGCGAAGGACTTTCTTCTTTGTCCATCTGCTGTCTATTAAGGGTATTAAGGAACTTTCTTCTATTGCAAGCACGAGATTTTATGTGCTGAGCAGATGGTTCAACGTGGGGTTGACAAGAACCACCCTGGTTCTGCTCACTTGTATCACAGGTGACTCCCTGGCTTACAACAATGGCCATCTGGGTTCTTTTACGAGTATGCAGTGTCTGACGAAGAGAATGTGCCACCGAAGGTTAGATGAAACCTGGTAACAGCAGGCTCAGACAGTTAGGAGGCTCGAGTTTCTTACGAGGAAAAGCAAGAAAGAGGACACAAAGTGTGATGGGATGGCGGTGTCGTAGCAACCATCCACATATCCTTTCTTAGTTCGAAAGCTATCGTGTGGAGGTTTCTAGATTGTTGGTTGAGACTCAGGTCTACAAAGTGAGTTAACGCTTGTGGATTTGTACACTAACACACGATTTGTGTTAAGACTCCAACGCGAATATTGATTGGAAGTCGGAAAGAGCGAAGACCCAATTAAGAACTTTCATTCCACTTTGATTGAGAACAATATTTCTTCTGAGTTTCGAAACTTTACAAGATTTCTAGTTTGACTCTCTGTTCCTGTTTCAATTGTTATCCTTGTTGCCAACGCCAACAACTTTAACAATTAATTATTCTTTTCCATTTGTTCTGTCGCACACACGACATTCCTTACTTATGTTTGCACATTTCCCATCGTTTCTATTAATCTTTTCCTCTTTCCGAACAACTTTACACTCGAAGAATCCTTCGAAATTAATCCTTTTCAAGGAACTTTTCAAACGATATTTCACTTCCATTATGAATTTTCTAATGAGAATCCCAAAAATAAACGAAACTAATCCAAAGGGATAGTGTCAAACTAACGCATCAGCTAAAATAGAAGTTTGTGGAACAAAAGACGCCCCTCCCCCCTTTTTTGCCGAAGGATAACAATAGAAATTCGATTAGGCTTAGTGAAGGCGGTTTGCGATGAGATTCGATTGAATTCATTGAAAATGATAATGAGAGCACACCACCACCAAATAGGGATGTGTGTGTGTTCAAAGTAATTAATTCAATTGATTGCGGGTGTGGAATGTGTGTTGAGAGGATAAGGACGATGGGTGGTGATACATTGGATGGTTAAGTCAATATGCTGAGGCATTATTCTCTTGTGCGGAATCCTTAAGAAAGTTCTAAGTTGTCTTTAAATTTGCATAAGACTCGATTAGATTGGCTTATTTGATGAGACGATCAGGGAATCAATGGGGAAGAGATTTTGTGGGTGAATTGCGTAGGGGAAGACGGATTTAGATCGTAAGTCCACTATGTCCAGCTAAACTGTCGAAATTCTTGTATTTTCTGGAGTAGAAGACCACAAAAGTTGTTCCTGCTCTAGAGAGAAGTGGAGAAGATTTTCAATTAGGCTTCTAGATCGCTAGGAGCAATAAAGCTCCTGGATTCTTGACCAAACCTACCACCTTCCATACAGAAAAGTCTCTAATGTATGGCTTTGACCTCTCAAATTATGGACGAAACTAAAGACAAGTTGATTCTTCTTTGAAGGTCTCACCAAGGAAAAAGAGACCTAGGTTTTCGCTCAACCTAAGAAGATATGAAACTCATCGTGGGTTTAATTTCCTAAAGTAAGATTCCAAAGACTTAGAAAGTGGAAGCCACGCTTTGAAGGTGACTCAATACTACAGAATTTCAAGGGTGAGTGCTTGGCTTTCGCCGGAATCGGGATGAAGCACCAATGAAGTTTATCAGATCCGAGATGAATAACCCAGAGTTGCCTGCCTATCGTCCCGAAACCGATTGAAAACGCCGAAGACTTTTCTGGAACTCGAGCTTGAATAGAGTTTAATTTTGATTGTTGACTAGACCAGATTCTTGAACTGGGACCAACAGACTGTTTTAGCACTCCACGAGAGGACGCACTTTAGCCATCAAGGCAGATTGAAGAGGTGATTGCATCGCGTATGAAGCAGCCCTTACTCGAATCTCTACGGATCCATTGTGGATCCTGTCCTGTGTGAAAGAGAAGAAGAAGAAGAAGGTCTTCGATGAGCTCAATGACCTAGTTAGGCTTGACATCTTTAAAATCAAACGTTCTGTAAGTGGGTCTAAGTGGTTCCGGACTTAGGGTGGCACAAGACATGGTTTGTGGATCCTGTTCTGTCTGAAAGAGAAGACAAAGAAGAAAGATCTTCGATGACCTCAATGACCAAGCCAGCCTTTAAAATCAAGAGTTCTGTATATGGGTCTAAGTGGTTCCGGACTTAAGGTGGCATAGGACAGGGTTTGTGGATCCTGTCCTGCCTGAAAGAGAAGACAAAGAAGAAAGGTCTTCGATGAGCTCAATGACCCAGCCAGGCTTGACATCTTTCAAATCAAGAATTTTGTATGTGGGTCTAAGTGGTTCCGGACTTAGGGTGACATAGGACAGGGTTCACACTGGTTCGGTTACCCAGAGCTTTTGACTTCCTCTTCCTTTTAGGAAATTCCGCATGTGAGGTCTCTGATGCTGGTGATCCAGTTTCTCTACATGGTATCACCGTGGGCCTTGTCTTGGCCTAAGTGTGTCCCTGTTTTAGCGGGGGCAGCCACTCAACCTAACCTAACCTAAGATCTGTGTTAGTTTGTTGGTGATCATGTGGCCTCCCTAAACTATTTTAGAATCGGTTTTGGTGGCTTCTTCTTCACCAAGGGAAAAGGTACTCGTAGGAGAGGTCGCTTGGTGTGTGAAGCGTCTACAAAACTACCTTGTCGACTACAGTGCCAATTTCTTTTAACGCCTTGAAACAGTTCTTCGAATCATAGGCATGTGAAGTGTCTATAAAACTACCTTACCGACCACAGTTTCAATTTATTTCAACAAGGTACAAGGTACCAAATGACTTCCAACAGTCCTTCTTATCATAAACTTGAAGGTCTGTACAAACTTGCATGCAAGTGAAACCTTCTAGGTCTGTGTTACCTTCAGCTACTGACCATTATGGTCCATATTGAATCCAAACCTTGGCTCATTCCTTCAAGACAGTCAACCTTGAGATGCGCCTCCCTACATCTATTGCGTCATCTTTAATGTCTTAATCAACTCCTCTGTCATAAAGCCTACTCATGGTCCAAACTAGAATCTGGAACATTGCGCCGGCGTTACGGAAGCTATACAGCCTCCATAAGGCAACCGTCTAAACTGTAATCAAAATTCGATTAGTCAGCTAAAGTCATACTTGAATCCCATTAGACATGACATTCACGTTTGTCCTTCATCCATCCCTAACTTCCTGTACAAACCACACCCAAGCCAATGGAAAAACTAATCCCTCTCCACCCGTCTTATCTCATTCACAGCCAAGGAGGAACCACGTCAGATACAATTTTGGATAGCAAATTCGAAAAATTCAAGTTTCGTCTCGATGGCTATCCGAGGACAACAAGTTTACAGGTAAACAAGTCGACCAACCAAACCAATTCCTTCCCCTCCCACCCATCGACTGTTGACAAACTGATTTTCATTTTCATTTTCATTTTCATTTACGTTTTTGTGTATCTTTTTGGATTAATGGTCAAACCTCAGGCTGAACTATCCACTAAGAACCAGACAGTGGCATCACATATGCACCTCGTGGAATGGCAAGACCGGCGAATGGCAAGTCTGGCTTAAAGCGGAACGAATCGGACGTGGCTTTCATAACGCGGTAAGTGTGTTAAATTATTATTTTTACGATTTTTCTGTGTTGATGTCATGTTGGCAGCAATTAATTTCGCCCCATGAGCAGTGAAAATTGTGTAAAGCCGCGTAATTGCTTCAACGGTTTAACACACGCAGTGTCTGTAGCACAAGTTGAGATACAAAATTCTCAAGCACGCTTTGTAATAGTGATTTAGTTGGGAAACCAGACTACACAGCGTCGTCGTCGCCTATGCAAATTGAGGAAGCAGTCATGGCAGAGCAGGTGTTAATGTTTGCAAAAGAGTTGCCAAATCGACTGAGTGTGTGTGTTTGTGAGAGTGTTTGAGGATGAAGAGGATTTGACCAATCAATTTGTATCTGCAATCGAAAAACTGAAAGTAAGCCAGACATATGGGGAAGTTAATCCGGATTTAAGGTGATCTCGTACCTGACTCCGGACATAACATTTTCTACCAGTTTTCGGTCTAATCAGACGCATCCAATGTGACATTTTTCTAGGTCCGGCTTCCTCAATAGGAGAGGGAGTTGTTTCACAGGAAGTATGCATCGGATAAGTCCGAGAGTGGAGATGTCCAACAAGATTAGATGCTTCTTTGTGATTGAGTGTCTTCCATTGAGACTAAGTGCCTCAATGAGTTTATAAGGACTCTCGAGGTGGTTCGTCTATCCATTTGGAAAGTCAAAGAAGTCCTAGAATGGAGAATAGTCTCTAGAAATGTTGCTTCTTCTTCTAATTGAAGTCTTCCTTGCTTCAAAGTGGACTCTAATCAACTCTCACGACCGAAGAAGTCGTTAAACCTAGAGGTCGTACAACTATTCTCATCAGCCCGTAAACCTAACTTATACCTACACCGATGGCTCCAAGATGAAGATCGACACAAGAGCTAGTGATTTGCAAACCCTTTATGAATCGCTTCTTGAAGGTTGGAAACGACTGTCCTGTGGTCTACCCCGAGAACAAAGCCATTAGTCAAAATACGAACCCTCATGTTAGAAAAATGGCTTTGAAAGGTCATAAGACCTACGCCCATGATTTTCAAGAGATGGTGTTAGGGACCGATTGGTCCTTAAGTGTTAGAAAAACGGGTAAGGGCTCCAATGAATAGGCTTGAAAGCGAAGATCGGCATTGGTACTGGTGGAACTGATGCCTTATGGTGTTCTAACTCGTAGTCACAACGATAGAAAGAAGGCCTTCAAAAGATCAACTGTCTTACAACGATGGTTCCAAGAAGAATATCGGTTTCGAAAATGGCGTCAGAACTTATAGGTTCTTCAAAATCCTCCAAAACAAAGTCACTGAACCGAAGATATGTGAGTAGTTCTCCATCAGCGGTCTCTTTTTTGCCTTTACAAGCTTCTATAGGTAATCTTCTGGACGCGATAAGTTAGCCTACTTGCGCCATCTGTCTCATCAAGTTCCTTCAACCCCGAGCGGGGCGCAGGGCAGCAACAAATCTTCCTCCATCTTTCCCGGTCTGCAGCTGGGTACTTCAGCTGTGACCACGTTTTCCTCTGGGTCGCTGCTTCTGCTAAGGATGTTGATCTCCACGTTGTTCTCGGACTTTCAACCCGCCATGCTCCCTGTGGATTCCATTGGAAGAACTGCTCCGCGATGCTGTCATTTTACTTCCTCAGTGCGTCTAAGCTAGTCTAAGACCGTTCAAATATCATGAATCAACTGGAGAAGGAATTCTTTAGGCAAAGCCCTGCCATACCGCCTCTCACAGAGTGGCAGCAGAAGGGTCAGTCTTTGAGTTTGTAGGGTCCTGAACCATGCGCATCCTCTCGAAAGAGACATAAAGCCTAGCTATTCCGCCTTTAACAGAGTGGCAACAGAAGGGTTAGTCAATGAGTGGGAACGAAAGAACAAATGCCAGCTGCACCAAGAGAGAAGTTCTTAGCAAGACCCAAGGAACTCTAGATAAATCGTTGTTCGTAACACACGGAAACTTCAAAAACCATCTGAACAAGGTTAGGCTAGGTTGTAGCGATGGCTGCACTTATGTTCTCACTCGGATCTCAAAGGACCATCTGAACAAGATGAGTCTTCTAGAAGATGATACCTGCAGACAGTGGGATGAGGAGATAAACTGTGAGAAGAAATGATACTCTCGGCTTCAGCTAGCGTTGGTACGAGGACTCCTGGTGAGGGAAGAACTGCGGAGAAATCAGGAAGCATCCTCTGTTTGAAAAGACTCGTGGAAGAGAGGGACCCAATCAGGTGGTCTATTAGGGAAGAACTGCGAAGAAATCTGGAAGCCTCCTCTGTTTGAAAAGACTAGCGGAAGATGGAGGAAAAGGGGCCCAATGAGGTGGTCTATTAGGGAAGAACTGCGAAGAAATCAGGAAGCCTCCGCTGTTTGAAAAGACTCGTAGAAGAAAGACGAAAAGGGACCCAATCGGGTGGTCTATTAGGGAAGAACTGCGAAGAAATCTGGAAGCCTCCTCTGTTTGAAAAGACTCGTGGAAGTGAGACAAAAAGGGACCCAATCAGGTGGTCTATTAGGGTAGAACTGCGGAGAAATCAGGAAGCGTCCTCTGTTTGAAAAGACTCGTTGAAGAGGGACAAAAAGGGACCCAATCAGGTGGTCTATTAAGGAAGAACTGCGAAGAAATCTGGAAGCCTCCTCTGTTTGAAAAGACTCGTAGAAAAGAGGCAAATAGGAACCCAATCAGGTGGTCTATTTCGATATTTTTCTCTGATTGATCCAAGGCTCAGTCATCATGCCACAATGCATCCAACTGGTGGAACAATCTTAAGGTTGTCTTCCTAATTGTGGATTTTATTTGAAAAGGGCCACAAGTCAACAAACTCTTTAAACTCTCACCATTCCATCCGGAATCCACTATATCCCGTCCTAAAACCATTATTTCGCAATACTTATAGAAATTAATTGAAAACGTTTCCCAACCAAAAGAGAGGGACAAAGAGAGAGAGAGAGAGGAGGAGGAAGAAAAAAAGTTATAATTATCTCATGAATTTAATTGCATTTACAGTGAATAATTATCTTCCAACTAACTATTATTGTCTATGCTCCCGAGGAGGGGGAACAAAGACTTTAACTACTTCGACCCTTTCCAACCCCAACACTCTATCTATAGTCTCTCTCTCTCTTCCATCTCTCTCTCTCAGCTAATTAATTGTAACAAAGTGAAATGTCTCAACTTTTTTTTCTTTCTTTCATCGAAGAGGAAAGTGGTATCTAACAGCATTCTTCTGTGTCTTAGACTCTTATGTCGCACCTCTTCCCTTCCCCTTCCCTTTTTGGTAATTTTAACGCGAGAGAAAATCTAATTAAGATCGTAATCCTTTTGTTGATTTACTGAGCGACGAAGAATAAAATTTTCAAATTCCACTACAAAAAAAAAAGTATCTTTTCCAATAAGTGTACGGGGATTTTGTGATTTTCAATTCGATTCGACATCCACAGATGGAAGTTTACAAAGAGCAAGCTGTTGACCTATGTCAGCAGTAGGCGATGTTAAATTGTCCAAGTGCCTGGGATAAAAGTTCTTCTGATATCTGATGGCGGAAGTGATCTAGGGGCTATTAAGTTTTAATTGAGTTTTTAATGATTTTTTTGTGTTGTGTAGGCACTACCGGGACACGAGGGTTGAAGTCTGAAAGTGAAATAGGTTTTCTATTTAAATGGCGGTCTCGTGATGACTTGTGTTGGACGGCAATGTGTTTCGACCGATACATCGGTGTAAGTCAAGGCTACGATTAGGTAAATTAACTTTGAAGAAGGTCAGGTCAAATTATCGACCATGGACACTGGAAAAACGGCGTTCCTACGTCTCTGATTCTTTTGACACTGACAGTCAAGGTTATTTCCGTGATCTTACACAAGAGAGAACTCCTAAGTAGCTCATACAAGGTTGCAATGCTAATGCGATACTTGTAGTAGCCGATGCTGGAATATGACGTTAAAAGACCCTTCCGTCAGCAGGGATGTCTGTCTTTACACACCTTTTGCGGAAAATTTTAACAAGATAAGTCTTTGATCGAAGTCCTTGAAGACTTGAGGTAGTTCGATCTTTTCTGATTTCAAGAACTGCAGGAACTTATTTTCTTACTTAGGTGGCGCTACAGTTCGGGATGAACATGAGCCTCAACCAACAAGCTTCTCCAGTTAAAACTTTAGAAACAGTCGGCTATAAATAGCTTCATTGTGAAAAATCACACTCGACTTTCGGCACTTTTGTCACTACGATGAACCTATAACCCAGGCACTGTGGACAAAGTTGGTTCCTTTCACTAGGCTTTGGAGGCAGACTTAGCATAGACGTCGCAATCAGTTTAAGAAGACAGTTCTGTCTACAGTGACTAGTCAAAGTCGGCTCTAATGAGCTTCTTCTACGATTTCCTAGAGCTGGGCACAAACATTTGGCGCGACAGCTCATAGAGAGCCAAGGCCTAGCTTGATAAAGCTTTGGACTAACGTAGAGAACGTGCCACTTGCACTCAAGTCAGTAGTCAAAGTGGGTTTTGATGGACACCGTCTGCGATACATAGGGTTTGGACTGACGTTTCGGATGTAACACTGGACTAAAGGCGTTCAGAAGGGTTGTTGGCACTGCGGTTTCTCTTCAGAAGTTGTTCCGCTCCAGAAGATGTCAGGAAGCTACAGAACTTCCTGGGGTGGATGTTACCAAGCGTTTCCATGGGAACAACTTTGCAGCCAAGAGTTCTCTGCCTGAGTTGAAAGAGGGCTGGGTGTAGAGAGGTCTCTTCACTCGCAAAACAGAATCTACAGCTTGAATATCTTGCGATATAGATGTTTGTTCAGGCAGCAATGTCTGTTAATGAAGCCAGTTAGGGCTCTAAAGCCACACTTAGCTTAGTTGGGTATAAAAGGCTTACGTTCACGGTTTCCACGATCTGTCTAGTTAGGTTTCATTTGACGAATCTAGGCTACTTAAAGCAGTTCATTGTCGTGCGAAATCACACTCAATTGAGGGCTGTTCACCTTTTTGTTACAACAACTAGCCTCGAGCCTAGGCAAACTAGACAAATTTGGGTATAAATGGTTGACTAGGCTTTGCTAGCTAAAGATCAAGCTGACTGGAGACGCTTGTTCGTTGAGGCCCAGGTCCCGGACTGTAGTATTACCCTACGTGAGTAAGACAAGGCTTTAGGCTGACTTTGTGAACATCACACTTGACTAACGATAGTTCGCCCTTTGTTAACTATGGAGAAGTCGGTTCTCAGGAGCTCCATCTAGGACTTTTGCGAACAATCTCAACCTTAAACTGGGTAGATCACTTTTTGAGGGCTAAGCACTGTCGAATTTGATTGACTTACTAGTCTATTTGGGCTATTAAGACGGCTATACCTAGCTGGCTTTGAAGGTAGGTCGGTAGAAGTGGTTGTCTGGAAAGGTCCTACCAGAAACACAAGTAGTGAGGATGCGCCGTTTTGGTATGGTTTTGATGGACGTCCTTTGCTATTGCCATTGCTATGTTTTAGACTTCGATTTTCGTAAACTCGCTAGGCTTCTGCTCTCAAAACTCGGCTTAAGGCTGTTCGCCCACTGGTAGACAAAGTAGATGTCGTTTGAGAGCCTTATTTCGGTTGATTTTGGGGTTTAAAAGCTATTTTAAGGCTTTCGTTCGTCTTTAGACGACAGTTTGACAATGGTATGACAGAGAGAGCTTGTCTGTCGGTATTCGGATTTCATCGGATTCCTCCACAAAAGATCCAATTTATCTCAAGACTTCCAAGTGCCATTTGCAAGGACTTTACATGTCTTCTGCTCACTGGACGTCTCTCTAACGAGAGCATTAATTAAAATAATTCCGCTCAACACAAACGTCCTCATTAAATTCAATTACACCACCACTATTATTATCCTCCCCTTGTATACCTGGTCCATGAATACACGTGTACAAAATAACACCGCTGCCAGCTCCAACCCTAACTCGGGGCTTAACAGCAAATGAACATTTCTGTGTTTGACAGTGCACTAAATGCATTTTACTGCAAAGTAATACCATTAATATTCAACACGATAACACAGGATGCAGGGAGTAAGACCGAGTTTAATGAATGCTATTGCATTCCAAGTGGATGCCCACTGGGCTGTTTCAAGTTCTAAAATGTATAACGCACACGGGAGGATTATAAAAAAATGTCATTTTCACAGGACGAAGGATGTTGAAACCCAGAAAAACATCGTAAAATTACTTAAAATATCATTTTTCGTTAGATATTGTATCTTTTCAAGGGTTATTGTGAACCAACTTTATCGACCAGACAGGAAGTAGACAACAGAACTGCAGGACATACTCCTAATTCGATTTTCAAGTGAAATTTCAACCCGGCGGCGGCCCTCCGGTTCGAGAGTCACATACACACTTGGATCGGAACGTGACTGAGAACTCACAATGGCATGGTATTTGCATTTTAATTCGTTGTGCACATGGCGTGATGACGAAGGCGGGCAGGAAAGGCGGGTTTCTGTTGTGTAAAGTGGAATTCTGGAATTCAACCCTTCTTTTGACATTTCCATTGGGTTAAACGATTTTTATTTGTTAAGTGCAAGGCAAGGGAGTATAGGTCGGGGGTGTGTTTGAAAAAAATCGAGAGCTGCATCCGGTGTTGAAAGGAAGTTTTTTCTTCACACAAACACACATCAAGTGGGAGGGATGGAAGGGGAGGCAGAGACAGAGAAATTGAAAATCTGCTTTGTCAGTTATAATTTCCGTTCTTGACAAAACGCCCGATTGTAAAACAGGGTCGTAAGGGGTTTGCGAGGAGCATCCTTTGAGAATGAATTCCGTGAAATTTTATGTGAAAAGGAGGGCATTTCTAACATAAAAAGTGGAATAATCCTAGTTTACCGATTCGGTTTGCATGTGACGCGACGTAAAATGTGAATTAAGGCGCCGAACTTGATGGGAAAATGCCATCCAGAGAGAAGTGGTTACCACATGAACATAAACAGTTGTAAATACTTCTCGGAGACGTTAAGTGCGATCGACCCTTAAGTGATCGAGATTCGTAGGTCCAAGTGGCCGATTTAGAGCCTTTTGAGCGATCATCCCGTCACGAAGACATCGCTTTCGAGGAATTCAAGGTTAAAAGTCGTCATAATCTACTTTTTGATCGCGAAGATCACTTGCATGATCACTTGACTGACGTCCTCAAGCGCCAATATCACACTGAGATCATCAAAAGCACGTTGTTTAGGTTGTCTAGATCCTTTGTAACAAGAAAAGTTGTGCTAGTCAGAATGGATCAACAAATTTAGATGGTTTCCTAGAACTAGTAAGCCCGCCACAAGATCAGTACGAACAAGAACTTCAAAAGTTAGTTTCATGTGGAAGATCGATAGAAGTTTCCTAGAGATTTCAGCTATTCGCAAGATCCCCTCCCGATAATCATTGTCAAGATCAAGATGGTCCGTGACTTCCACGAGCACGATCGCCCAACACGATCAGAGATCACCACATTCGCTTTGAAAGACAAGATCGTTGTCGGTCTTTCCTGTGAAAAGTCAGTCTCGTAGAAAGTCAGAATCGGTCTGAACTGTACCATATCATATCGAGGATCTTGCGTCTTTTGTCATCGGAAAGACGACCAAATCTAACAGACACACGTCAAAAGACATGAAAACCTTCGGAGAAAGGAAATCCATTAAACAATCGCAAGAAATCCCAGCTGCCTCTTGGAATATGTATCGTCATCGTGGAAGGAAACCATTCAAAACGCCCACCAACAAGAAACCCATCCCTAAAGCACAAGTTACACAACGAACATTGTGTGCAAATTCGCTAAATCATGGCGTACATCCCACCTGCATCTGTATGCCCAGATGGCTTTACAATTTAGTTTTCTCCACGCCACCTACCCACATGTCATTTAAACAGTTCACTTCGAATCAAAGTCTCTACCTTTCCCTATAACTGGTTGTGAATCCAGAAATCATCTTCGCGGAAAATGAAAGTACATCTCTGCATTAATTTTTGCCGTGTATCACACCACATCTGTGCTCTCAGGTCTAGTACGCGGTGTCACCATCATTTATCGGGCACAACCTGCTCCTGCAGCTGAAAATATCAAACTTCCGTCTTCTATTTCACTGCACTTGTGAGTTTCCTTTGCTTCCTTTGTGTGGGGATATGTCGACAAAAACACAACTAACAGACTGACTGAGTGACTATCTAACCTAATGCTACTCCTTCCTCTCTATCCGTCTGCCATGTGTATCTGTGTACACATTTGAAACTTGTCATACTGGATGCCGGTATTTATCAACCTCAAACGCATGACTTCGTGAGGCAAGCACCGCAGCGATAGTGGAAAGAAAAAAAAAAACCTGCTGGTGCGCTTTTCCTGAAACCCCATCACTAGCGTGGAGTACCTCCACTGGATTTCCGCCTTTGAAAGCCTCTCTGGTGGTGTATTACGTAACGTGACAGTGAGTTATTAAGTTGTTTTTCTTTTTTTTTTTTCCTCCACACAGCTGGTATCGCATAAGATTCCCGCCAATGGAGCGTTGTACGCTGGTGGACCGTCGGTAACCGGAGAAGTTGCCTATGGTCTGCACTTCGAATTGACCCTGGTGCAGATCTATCGCGTGGCATTGAGTGCCGGCAAGGCACATCGCGATCACAAGCATCATCACGTGCATCATTTTGATCACGAGGGACGTGAGTTGACTACCGTCAAGCCTCCTCCGCAAGCTGTAAGTTTGAAGTCTTCTTCCCCCCCCCCCTCCAGACTCCTAATTTGAAAAATCGTGTTTTGTTTTCTTTTAGATGAATCCACCGCCGCCAATGAACAGCCTCTTGGCAAATGGACAGATCCCGACTCGTGTAAGGATTAACTTTGCACAACCAACTCAAAACATTAACAGTATCATCGGTCCCAAGTCTGATGTCAACCCTCAACCTTCACAGGCGACTATCAGCACGAACTTCATAAATGGACAATTCCACGCCAATAGCCGGATTGTGGCACAACAGCTAGTTAGTGGTCCATCAGGACCCTCAGGACCCTCAGGACCACCACCACGCTTTTCATTCTTTGCCAACCGCCTGACAAGCCCATTGAATGCCCAATTAATCGACGACTCCGACACCAGAGTACTCTACAAACGCAGCATAGACAACAAGAACACAAGGGTCATGGCCAAACGTCAAGCCAAGATCGTAAACAAACGTGGCTTGCTGTTCCTTGAAGACGGCTCAATCATCGACGATGAAAACTTCAAATTCGATGGTCTCTCCGAATTCGGTGGCAAAACATTCAAACACGACCTCAGAGCGAAAATGAACCGCGAAGTCGAAGACATCGAAGACGAAATTAAAGAGCACGATCGTGAACCCGCCGAAGAGGAAGTAAAAGCCGTCATGAGCTTCTGTGGAGCCTGCGACATTGAGCCGTTCCAAGGAGCGATAGTGTTTCCCTGGAAGAATGCCATCGCAACCATGGACAATGCCCTACAAGGCCAGAGTGTCGGTAGATGTGGTAATTTTTAGTTCAACAATACAGTTAGGAATTTAGTTTCACTAGTCAGCGAACACATAACAGTTAGACAGAAAGAAGAGATCATGCCAACCACCATTTTATAAATTTTTTTGTCTTTTCAAGTCATGAGATTGTAATTTTCATTTATTTAATAAACTTAAGTTTTATATTTTTAAAGTTTAAATAAAAAAATAAAATAAAAACAATTTAAGGACTCACCTTTGACTTGTGGATATGCTGGTGTTGATATTCCGAATCGAATTCCGGTTCGCTGAAGTAACTCTGAAAGGGGAAATGAAAAGGGAGATTAGTTGGTAGAGGTATAAGTTGAAAAGGACTTGGTCCTTGGAATACAGATTTAAATGTAAGAGGTAGAGCTATACAAGTTGACTCAGTGACTGTGACTAGATGGAAGTTTCAGCGAAAAACAACGCGGTAGCTATCTCATAGTTCGGGACATGGACAAGGACGGGACCAACAAGATAGAAGCATTTAGCAAGCAAGTGTTTTTGATCAGATCCATCGCTTTGA
Organism: Criorhina ranunculi; assembly: GCA_951813785.1. Classification (NCBI taxonomy): domain Eukaryota; kingdom Metazoa; phylum Arthropoda; class Insecta; order Diptera; family Syrphidae; genus Criorhina; species Criorhina ranunculi. The sequence goes on along the minus strand of OX638385.1, from coordinate 3,258,198 downwards.
AACAAATTTCAAGAAATGATCCTCGATCATGAGTGATGATCCGCAAAACGTTGGTCAAGAAGTGGTGCAAGACTATGTCCATTACTTTGGAGGACTGATCGAGACGATCCACTTTCGATCTTGAACTGATCATTGCTGGATCTTAACTGATCGTTTTTACCACACGATCAGAGAACTGTAACTATAGTGAGGCCGTGCACGATCATCAAGCTTAAGAGAGAATAAGTCTAAGAACCGCAGTAAGTGATCCACGATCATGATCTGAGCGATTGCAGACAGGAAAAAGCCCCCGCACGGAGTGATCGTGGACAAATTTTACAACATTTTTCCAGCAAGATCACTTACTTCAGTCACGCAAAGGATCTCGAATGATCCAAAGGAGATCGCTCGAAAAACAGAACTGAAGACAGAGTGATCCTGTCAATATTGTTGTCAAGTTCAATGATTGTTACAGAAAGTCAGTACGAAGATCAGTGGAAGCAATCATGATCCAATCACAATCCTTCCCACGAAGCCAAGAGGAAAGGTTACCGAGAAAGTTATGACGATCGACAAGTTGTAACACTTGTCACCCTGTAGCCGAAATTGGGGACAAATTAGACAGACAGCAATACTTCGATGATTTTAACGAAAAGGAATGAGGACCTCTTTGGAATGCACTCTAGCCTCGAAGTCTCGCTCTAGTTAAAAGTTCGACATCACGACTCCAACTAAGACTTCAACTGGCGAACAGTCAGAGAGGCTTTTATACCAAAAATTGGTCAAGACCCAACAGATCTTGGTCCGCATGAGTAAACAGGGGCTTGGCCACAAGGAATTGTTTTGTCTCCTCTCCTGTGGTGCATGCTGATGGATTCTCTACTTAAGAGTCTCAACAGTTCTAGCAGCTACCCTCCAAACTGTCTGATCTCAAACTGAAGTTGTTCTCTTCACTCCAAAGAGAAAGTTGGCTAGACTGACTCTACCAGTGCTCAATGGACGGACGGAGTATCTGTGTCTATAGCGACAGTGAAGCTAGTCTACGGTTGTCTGGGTCCCTGGACACAGCGGGATTATCGGAAATGAAGCTTGTTAGGAGGAGAGCTTCTCTGCCTTGAAGTTCGAGGCCTCTATCGATGGTTGGATTTTTAGTAAACACAACTGTAGATGGCATGACTCTCCAGGATGCAAGAAGTCGACGGCATTCTTGCTGTCTCACAGCAGAAAAGACTGCAGACAACTTATTGGCGTAAAAGGGTTTTACCTGTTGGTAGTACAATGGACATGTTCTCTGTCTGGATGCTCCAACCCCCTTACAGGAAAAGAGAAGAAAAGTCAAGACTTGTGAGCTCATAGACTGAAAAGATTGAATTTAAACATCATAGCTTACCTGATCCTGATCCCAGTGCGTTGGTTGTGACTGTGGCAATGGTTGTGGTATACCCGGTCCACCGGGTAGCACTTGTGGCGGTGCAGCAACTTCATTCGATTCAAATAACCGCAATACAGATCTATCTCGTATCTCCCTTAAATGTGACCGCACGTCTTCCAATTCATAAAACATATCCTTACTCGCATCGTGTATATAAATCTTCACGTTTGGACCCTCCAAGTAAGCCATGGTCAATTGGCGTGGAAATGAACGTACAAACAATGCTCGAACCGTATCAATCGATGTGATCTCATTCGGAAGCAATGCCCTCTTTGTTTCGGAACGGTATTGAAGGAATACTAATCCTACAAGGAATCTCCATTAAAAGATCTTTAATGCAACATAAAATGCTTGCTTCACCCACCAAGAGGCCTTTCCAATGTTTTCGATGGTGTTCGAACTACTGGCAGCGATGAACGTTGCTTACCACCACGGCGAAATCCTGTACTAGCTGTTTCCACCTCTGACATAATTCCAGGGTCCTCATCGAACAGAGGTCCTTGATTAATGGGCGCATAACCACGCATTGGTTGACTCTAAAATCGACGAGGATGAGGGGTAGGATTGTTTTTGAAAACTTTTCAACACACACTTTTTGGACAAAATAAAACCTCAAAACTTAATATTTTTTTTTTCTTGGTTAAGACTAAGTGTTGCAGAGGGAGAGGCAGGATAGTGAACAGACTACTGGAAGAAGTTTTTTGAAGAAAACCATTGTTATTCAAAAAAAAAAACAAAAAAGCAAACCAAAGGATGGAAATTAAAACCAGAAATGGAAACGGAAACGGAAACACCATGCGAATTAAAATTAAAAAAACAAAATAAAGAGAGCGTTAGTTGCAGAAAAAGGATGCGCATTGCATGTAAGTATGTATAAGTTGCTAAAAAGGAGAGTTTTCCAGGGTTTGAGGGTCTATTTTAAAGAGGAAGGTAGGTGAGTACGCTCTTAACAAGTCCATGTGGGTTCATTTGGTGTAATCAGTCAATCATGCTTCAATATTTAACAAAAAAACAACAAAATATTCCCTACAGTCCATCTAGCTTTAAGGGGAATTGAAAAAAAAAATCAGTTTAGTTTCCTGCCTATAACTGTTGCAAGGAAGCAAGCTACAAACAGAAGGAACCGAATCAAAATCGGTTAAGGAGTTCCCGAGTTATAAGCGAACAAACATACGAATGATCCTTAATGTGTAATTCGTGGTTTCTTACCGTAAAACTCTTCGACCTTCCAGGGAACTTTGCGGCTTACAAGTCCCTCTAGGTATAGACAGTAGGAACCTTGGCCCATATCGTTTGTTAAGCAACCGATTTCCATCAACTCTCAGGCGAAAGCAAATCCTAGATGGCAACGTTTTGACCATCGAATAATACCAAGTCTCCAGATTGATTAGAGTCATAACAGGGCACTGCATCCTAGACAGGCATGATCAGTGTCTGGACATTGTCTAAAGATTTCTCTAAGAGTTGCAGAGATGAGAAAGTGGAATAATCTATCGAAAACTTCCTCGACAAGTGTACTCCTCCCCCTTGTGGACATTAGAGGAACTTATAGGGCGATCTAAGTGAGGTTGCAACTGCAGCCTGCCGATCTTTACATAGTCTCAGGAGTAAATTGGTGTTCCCAACTGAACCTACCTCTCATGGAAAATCACTGTAAATTAACTAACCAACCCAAGACTTACAGAGGTCAACGTAGAGAATTTGATTAGATGAATCGTCTATAATCGTCATTCAACTTAAGGCCTGTGAGATCCAGAACTCACAAGAAACCATCAGAAAGTTTGAAAGGCTTAGTAGGGAAGATCACGAGTGATTTTCAGAGCTAGGATGGTCACAACTCGTCGGACGATGCAAAGTCCATCATGTGATGAAAAATAACTCAAGAGGTATGCTTTGAGCTGTCGTGACTTGAAAGGTCATAAGAGGATGAAGGCATGACTCGAAGTTGTAACAAAAATGGCTCTTCATCGGATAATAAAGGATCTTGAAGAGAAAAGGAATCCGATGTAATTTTACCCCTTTGCAGCACAGTCACCGGCATTTACCTTCACACTTAGGCAAATCCTAGAAAAGACCGACGAATTTAAAGTCAAGACTTATCACCTTTTCATCGAGTTGGAAGCCACATCGTTTTGAACTCTACGGGACGATGGCTGAACTTAGGATTCAGGCACAATTGATCTAGCTGTGTTGGTTGACACTATGCAATTTGGAAGCAGTCCCTTTGACTTTTTTCAAACGTTCACCGGATTTCGATAAGGTTAGGTAGGAGGGTTGACAGGCCAAGGAAGTCCTTCCCTCGGCACACTTAGGGTCAATGTAGACCTGTTGACTGACTTTTTTCAAACGTGCACCGGATTTTAACAAGGTTAGGTAGGAGGAGGATCAATGTAGACCCATTGTGATGCATGGGGTATCATATGATTTTTTCAGTCTCATAATGGATATATATCTTGAATAAATCTGTCCAGCTAGCTGGGATACGCAGACGACATCGACTTTGGCTTTCAAGACAAAGAATAGACGAAACGAGTTAGCCTCGAAGTACATGAAGGCAAAACCAAGTACCTATATGTTTTCAACAATCAAAGAAGCGTCTGTCCACCGCTTTGGACAAAACGTCACTTCGACATCATCGGTGACTTCCAGAGTGCTAGTGGAGATTTAATGAAGACAGACCCTAGGTTCAAAACTTCTAACCGGCAAGACGCAAGACTCGCATGGTCTTCCAAACACTGGTCCTGATATTTGGTGTCAAGCGCTGGATGAGAGAAAAATTCTTCGTCGAGGACGAGAAGATAACACCGCGAACTCTATGAGCTCTATCAAGATGTGAATGTAGTCCAAAAAGCCAGAACACGGGTAAAGTTAACACACTAAGACCAATGACATGGATCATGGAGAGATTCTCCTTTGATACATCACTGCTAGTACTAGAGCTCTTGGTATGGCACAAAAGTTGGTTTATTTCGGCGGTCTGTATGAACACATGTAAGGTAAGGACATGGATCATGGAGAAGTTCTCCTTAAATACTCGTTAAACTAATTGGAGCTTCTGATGAAGCGTAGAAGGTTTCTGACATCAAATCGCCTAAGTCGTTATGGTAGAATGCTCCTGAATCAAGTTTTATTTTGCAGGAGAGAGCTAGGCAGCTGCGAACAAGATGTGGAATAGTTTCGTTCTTCTCTTTGTCCATGCAACTTCTACAAAAATCGTTTGAATCTACGACAAGCCTTGTTGCATGCTTGCCCATTAGACAGTGTCCCGTGTGAAGAGAAATTGCATTCTAAGAGGGTTTCAGATTCAGTTCTGTTTTGTCATTAGACACGTTATACCACTTGTCCACCTAAGGGTTGGTCTGTTTATAGCATGAGATGTAGCGGTGGGTATACCCAAGATGCCTTAATCTGGAGGTATAGGTGGGCGAATGTAGGAGAACACAAAACTCTATGAATTCTATCAAGATGTGGATGTGGAACACATTGACTACATTGGTTCGACCACATCGGACAAGCGGATCTTCGGGGCGAAGAAAAAGACCGAGGACCAAGTTATCACGGATACCAGAGCGCTGCAGTCTGTCTAAGGGTTAAATATAAACACTTTCATGGGGTCTATGACCATCAATTAGAGAGTTTGCAAGCTTCTTTCTACAAAATGGGAAAATACCCCCCTAAATTTTATTCCAAAATATTCATGAGACTCACTAAGACTTGACGAAAGTTCCTAAAAAAAAAATGATTTCAACATAATTGTGTACAAGTCAAACTTTCAGGCAAGCATAAGGAAATACACATGCATAAAATAACTTACTACCTTCTTTCTCCTACTTAATAAAAATCCTTTTAACATCCTTTTTACAAAAAAACACACACAGAATATTGTATAATTTCAAAAATTAACTTTAAACTTAAATATTCTCTTTAAATTTAAATTGTTTAACACAAAAACAAAAGGGAACTAATCCACCCGTGTGATGCCACCAAAACAAAAGGAATAAGGCAAACAAAACTTCCGGATGGCATTCATACTTCCAAAAAAAAATGTAAAAAAACCGTAAATAGTTTAACAAAATAATAAAAACGCAAAAAATTTTACTAAAAATCGACTCAATACAAGTAGTAGAATTCTACAGTTTACAATTGTGTTCTGATAGTCGTTGTGCTATCACAATTGAGTGTGGAAGGATTATTTTAATCTCATGGATGGAGAGTGTATTTTTTTGCCTCATTCAACCATCCGTCATGCAGAGAGAGAGAGGGACAAAGACGGATTTTATTTTTTATGTTTTCTACTGTGATAGGGGTTTGTTTTTTTTTTTATATTTTTTTATTGTCTAGTTATGGAATGAATTTTGTTTACCTTTTTATTCTTTTGAGCTCGTGTACCCATCTACAAAAATAAACAAGAGATGATATTCAAAAAAATGCTAATAGCCATGGGAAGGGTTGTGTGGTTTTTGTTTTTAAGAATTTTTGTTTATTTTTTAACGAATTTATTTGTGTTTTTATAGAGAATTGTGTCTTTAATGTTGTGTGCGGTTTAAAAAAAAATATGTCATTTGAATTGGAACTTCATTAAGAGGTTTGTTACAGTTGGGACTAAAGGGAATACCTTGCAATGAATAGGTGGATTCACTAGGTAGACGAGGAGAATGGGGACGTATCAAGAACTAAAACAAGCTAAGAAACTCTTCTGGACTATGAGCCTATAACCGGAAAAAATTCAAAGGATATATTTGTCTAACGAAGTTTCCCAATGAAATCCTGAATCAGAGAACATTTAAGGATACGGGGCTTAATTGAGACCAGAACACATTCCGGAAACATGTGGAACACCTTGGATCATATAAAATATCAGATTAGACTGTACCGACCTCAGGGAGCACCTAAGGAAACTAGGCTTAACTGAGGCCAGAACACATTTCGAATCATGTAGGTACAGTACTGATCCAAGTACCAAATATCAGATAAGTCTGTGCCGACCATAGACCGGCTTCTCATTTTCAGATTCCTCAGAGAACCTAGTCTAGAGATGGTGCTCTAGGACGGACTTATCTTCTTGCCAAGGATAAGTCAAAGTACAAGCAGAAAACTCTACAGAAGAATACATACGTACGCACCTCTTCGAAGTCAGCGGGGACTACAAGGTCTCAGTACATAACCCCCCTTGCGCAAAAAATCAACAGAGTTGGGACTAAAACTTCAAGAGGGTGTAGGACTGGGGATTAGTCGAAGGCATACAGACATTGATTTCTTAAATTTGTTGACGATTCATTTATTGTGGCGTCTCGATTGACGCTAAAGAAAGATGCCGCACCCCTAAATCCGATGTGCGATTTACTACAGCCGAGGCAGTAGGAGGATTCTAATTGGGGATACAGACATTGGAGGGTTGATGTTCACTTCTTGGTTTTGGACAAGTGTGACTTTTCCAGAATTTCGCCACTTATAGGTGTAGATTACCCGTCTAATCTAGTGGAAATTTAGTTACAAATTGGGTTACTAGTGCTCAATCACCAAAGCCATCATACTGTGTACGACGACCAACAATGACGTAAAATTTAAAACCAAACGATCCGAAGACATTTGCACTGGAAAAGACCTGAGACTATGTACCATAACTTGAGTTGACATGGAGAAAGCACTATATTCCATCCACGTGCTGAGATTTTTGGACGATATCGTCATAGTACCTGTCCACGTACGTGTTGGCGTTGACGTATATGACGGAGAGGGGTGACTCAAAGAAAATCGATTTATCAACCACAAAAAATGGATTAACAGTGTGCTGGAACCTTACCCGAGCTAATCCGACATATTTGGAGCTCAGGCACGTAAGAAAAAGAGATGGTGGTGGATGAGTCCCTAATGGATCAATTGCAGCGCTCATACCCTCGAAGCGGACTACTGGAACGGATCATCCAGGTTAGGGGTTGTGCCGTCGAGGTAACTGCTCGACCACGTAAAAAATTCGTATTACGTATCGACCACAGGGCTCGAACAAGGACCCTAGCTATCGAAATAAGGACAATGATCTTCGGTTCTCCACGTGGAATGTTCGGACGCTTAACCGCGGCCGCGTGCAGCCGAACAATTAGCAGATACCCTGGACTGGACAGGACAGGAAGTACGATGGGATGGACCGGGCAAAAAGAAGATGAAAAACTGTGACATCTCTTATGGTGATTGCTACAGAGAGCAGAAGCAGCTGTCAACAGACTTGACGGAGAGAAAAGTCAAAACGTCGGTTACTTTTTGCCATACGTTGTCTATGGACCACTTCTCAGAAGCAAACGTGTATTCAATCGTGCTGTCAGTTGTGTAGGTCGACGCAATGGAGGGAATGGATTCTATGGGTCACCTTAGTCCCACGGACATCAAGGAACTGTGGAGCACATAGCTCGAAGGAGACAAAAATCCTTTGCCAGGGGATTCATTTACAAGCAGGATCCTTAGGTTGAGTTGTAGAAGAACTTTGTTGGTCGCAGTGCTTTACTGGTCTCAGGATGCATTTACAAGCACGACCCTTAGGTGCAGTTGTAGAATAACTTTGCTGGTCTCAGGATACATTTACAAGCACTTCCCTCAGCTGGAGTTGTAGAAGAACTTTGTTGGTCGCAGTGCTTTACTGTGGTCTCCCTCAGGTAGGTTGAGTGCATGCCTACATAGACCAATAGTTTGATCCATTGTGCCCATAGATTCCATCAGGTAGGAGTCCAATTCGAATATCCCGAAGAACAGCGCAGTAAAGGAAGCCCGCGACTCAGGAAAGAGACCGCAACTAACTAAGCGTGCGAAACTAAAGGAAACTGGAGAAACTAGCCAAGTGGGTGGCCATGGTTCTAGCTAAAAGTTCCAGATTCAACCCCAGATGTAAAAATATAAAATAAAAAGTCGATCAACTGCGAAAAAAGCTGAATCCACTGTATGGCCCTAACACTGGCAGGAGGGGGGTCATATGGCTTTAAAGTGTTTATCGTACTGGGTCGTGATGATAACATCGGGATGTTCGAAAGAAATACTGTGAATTATAAGCAATGCCAACAAAATCAATAATTCTCCCCAGTCATTCTGGACACCACCCTCTGGGAGCAAAAAAAAACTGAAATCTAAAACCTGAGTTTCAAAATCATTGCACCAACACTAGCTAAGGGTATTTATAACCTCTTTAGCGCTAGTAAATTATAAAAAAGACGTTTGTTGGTTAAGACTCCGGTCCACCCCGGACTGTAGCGCCACCGTAAGTAAGTAAGTAAGTAAGGAGCCTAATTCTTAACAACGGAGAGGTTTCCTAACAATTTTAACGACGACGAAGCATAAGTTCTATAAAAGTATGACCAAGTATGTATGAGTGCATTTTGAATGGGTAGTTGAAGTCGGGTAGATGATGGTCTATACCCTTGAGTTTGGATAAATTAAATGAAGTGACGTGGTTAGTACAAGCCTTACCTCTGACTAAACCAACACACAATAAACCTGAACTTGCAAATGACAATGGCAATACCTATGTAGTGTTATGAAAAATTGTGTATTTAAACAAATGTGTATGTTTACTGTGTAAAAGTAAAAATAAGTGTAATAGTGTCACAACAGATAACCCTTTAACCACCTCAGAGAAAATCATACTCAAAACGAAATCAAAGGTAAGAGTAAACTTTAAAAAAAGAACTTTTCACCGAAGCATCGTTTATTTATTGCAGCAAAATTATTTATTTGTTTTTTTTATTTTTATTTATATATTTTTAAATTCTTATTTTACACAATTCCTATCTATCTATTTATTTAGTGTATGCTCGCGCTTTTCTATTTATCCAGAGAGAGACAGAAAAATAAAAACACAAAAAAAAAGCAACAAACTAAAGATTTACTCTTCTTAACTAAAAAAAAAAAAAAAATCAAAGCAATGCAAAAGAATTTTCTATATATGAAATACATTTCTCGCAAAGTAAAATACAAAAAAGAAAATATATATATATTTCATAAATATTTAATGTATTAGTATTGACAAAATGAAAATAAATGATAAAACAATTTTTCTTTTATTTTTTACGTACGCTATTTATGTATAAATTTATAAAAACAAAACAAAAGGGGTGTCGAAAAAAATATATGTATATGTATAAATGTTAGTATACAAAGTAATCACAACAAATTATGTTTTTTTCTCTTAATGTTAGTGATATACAAACGAAAAAGAAAGAAATAAAAAAAAATTACTTTTCAAACTTAAAAACTAACTTTTTGTTTGTTTTAAATTTAAAATTTAATTTAAAACAACAAAACAAAATATTACAACATATATATAGTAAGTAGGTTTTATGTAGAACTTCCTTTATTGCCAGTCATGTGGTGTTGTGTGCGTAAATGGCGTGATTGATAGAAAAAAAAATGAATATACCCACACTCAACACACAATCGCACTTAAAAAAAAAAAAATTAAACACACCGCAGATTTAGGCACTATAAGGTGTTTCTATTTTTTTTTTTTTTTTGCGGCAAAATGTACATAGGATTTGCTTTATTATTTATTTATTTTTTGTTTTTTTTTTTAGCGAAATTTAGTTTAAACATTTGTAATTTGTGAAACATAAACAAGTTGAGTGTTAGGTATGTATCGACGATTTACCTCCAGATCCATGGCTCGTTGTTGTGGTTGGCCTTGGCCACCCATTCCAACACCGGCATTGCCCATGCCAATGCCGACACCGCCAACACCACCTCCGCCACCACCGTATTGCAGCATATCACCGCCCAAGGTGTGGCGTCTGGGATCTTCACGGCGAGCGTTACGTCTTCGATCGTCGGATACTGAAAAAGGAAAGATGGAGAGAAAGAGAGAGAGAGAAAAAATTGTTTAGTTTTGAATCAAGAAATGTTTTGTTACATAAGACCTAGACTTTGAGACCTTAGACATGGCTACAGGAGTTGACGAAATACCAAACAAAGCAGCAGTTGTCTTCAAGAAAGTGTCTTCCCAGATGAATGAAGCTTAGTTTTCCTGCAGAAGGGGGGCTAAACTTGCTGAACATTTACGAAAGACTGAAAAAATAGACTCAGCACATCCTCGTTTCCACCAACCTTATGTCCGTCACGAAAGAACATTGAAACAACCTGAGAACAACACTTAGATCAGGATTGGAGGCTATCTTCAAGCTGCTCCCGTCAGACATCTTTATACATCGACGACTATTAGGGCCCTTAAAATAAATCAATCAGATAGCTGGAGACCAAATATGTAGAGGAAAACTACGACTCAAATGGCGCACATAAGAAGAAGGGGACCTCAACCAACTAATCGTGTGAAACTGGAGGCAACTAGTTAACAATCGAGCTAGAGGGTGAGGTCCACCGTATACTGTAGCGCCACCATAAGTAAGTCAGTCGACCTCGAGCGCGCTGGCTAGAGACGCTTGTTGGTTGAGGACCAGGTCTAACTTGAGTCAGTCGACCTCGGTTAAGCTGGCTAAAGACGCTTGTTGGTTGAGGACCAGGTCCAACCCGGACTGTAGCGCCACCATACGTAAGGCAGTCGACCTCTAGCGAGCTTGCTGAAGAAAAGTTGTGGTTGAGGCCCAGATCCAACCCGGACTGTAGCGCCAACACTATTGAGCCAGTCGACCTCGAGCGAGCTGGTTAGAGACACTTGTTGGTGAAATCAGGTCCAACCCGGACTGCAGCGCCAACCCTATTGGATCAGTCGACCTCGAACGCTTGTTTGTTAAGGCCCAAGTCCACCCTTGACTGTAGCGCCATAAGTAAGTCTATTACTGATGACAGAAGGCCATTACCCAGATTTTGTAAGGCCATTTTGAAGCACCTACACGAGCTTAGAAAATGGAAAAGCGGTCAAACACTGCATGCACACAGCATGCAATCCAAAACAGTCCACACCGACATAGGTGTTCCTTTTTGAATGAATTTTTTGATATCACTTGAACATCACTAATTGACATATCCTTACACAATGGACCTTATCTGTTCTAAGTGAGGTTGCAATTTGAAACCTGCCACTCCAACCGAATGACGTATCCGAGTCTTTTCTCGCACCATAAACTGGTCACTCTTGTGTTCCCAAGCTTGATAAAAAAAAATGTCATGTTATGACTTAAGTTGCATGTCAACGAATCCCGTGTCCGGTAGTCTGGCATCACTTGCGTGCCACTCCTTCAAAGACTCTTTTCGCAACACTTTTCTGCAACCCTCTCTGTTGAGATTGAAACCTTAAACATATTTTGGGAAGAAGACGCCAGACGAAGACTTCAGTTGCACGTCACTAAATGACGTGTCTCGCATCACTAGAATTTCACTTGTGTATCACTCTTCCGAAATCTGTTTTCTCGACACTCTTTTGGAACCCTCTCTGCTGGGATTGAAACCCTTAACCAATTTTGAGAACAAGGCGCCAGACGATGACTTCAGTTGCACAACAATTAATAACGCCTTCTCGCATCACTTTTGTATCACTCTTTCGTAATCTCTTTTCAAGGCAAGGAAGCTATTGCCTTTGTACGATAAAACTACGACCGATGGACTAAGATAAGCACTGAAGACCTGTTAAAACCATTATTTTCGACTCGAACATTGCAGCAACCTCAGCAGTTGCTGCAAGACAGCGTAAAGAAGTATGTCCATCAATGTCCTTGAATTACAAACAGGAGCATCGTTTGAAGAGCCACCAAAGAGCGATAATAGGTGGTCAAAGGTACAAGCAACACCGTGATTGTTGTGGTTCCATGGTTAGAGCGTTGAACGGTTTCACAGTAGCTTCGTATCAAGAGCCACCAAAGAGCTGATAGGTGGTCAAAGCTACTAGCAACACCGTGATTGCTGTGGCTTCGTGGTTAGAGCGTTGGACGGTTTGGCAGTAGCTTCGTTTGAAGAGCCGCCAAAGAGCTGACCGGCGGTTAAAGCCACAAGTAACTCCGTGATTAGTGCGTTGGACTTCTCTGTTCGAAAACCAACAAATTGTGCGTGTCACCCCCACCATTTCTAGGCTCAGCAAGGTGGTCTGCTGCGATATCTCTGTAGACACGTACACAAGCACTCGGTTTAGATGGCCAGGTTCTCAGTCTACTTTTGGAATCGACGCTTCTCACAGAATCTAAAGAGCGCCTGTCCTACCCAGCACCACAAAGAAGAAGCTGTCCTCCCACCAAACTTTTCCCCCACAAAAAATTATTCATTCACACATTCACTCCCGCTTTGCGTTGTCGAATGTCGAGGGACTTAAAAATGACATCAACGACAAAAGTATTTATCGCCCTCATCCCAACGACGACGCCAGAGTCGTTAAATAAATAAATCACACATCTCATTCGATATCTAACGAGTGAATCACAAGTATCTCCCGTCGAGTGTGACCCAAATTTTTTAATTGTGCAGTACATTGCCCTGTTGACACACAAATTAGAACGCTTACTGCACACGACTCTTGTCAACTCAATTGAATTTGACATTAAAATTGTTTCGCAGGCAGTCTTGCATCCTGAATGTCACAACGGTAGCACACCTGTTTGACAGCTGTCATTTGAAAAGCGCTTGCATGCCCTTCAAACAAACAAAAACAAAATAATATTCAACACTTCCTCCTCCGCATACATGCGTTTGGAAAACTATTTTTGAACCGACATACACAGGCGTAGCAGGAAACGCAAATTTCGTTCGACAGAATGCTTTTATGAATATTTTGTCCATTTTAGATTGAGGTTATGGTGTTAACAGATTCAAATGTGTTTCAAGACCATGAAATTTGAAAATTCACTGCGAATTTTTGAGGTAGATCGTGGGATTTTTAAAAATAAATCTATGCATGCGTTTGGAAGATTAATGGCGTCGTTTTGGGGTGCGGTGATGGTGCTGCTGCTGCTGACTATGTTTTTGACGCAAGAGGAAACACATGTGCCAAACTATAATAGGTTTCTGTTGTCATTCGGTTTTAGAAATTCAAATCGAATAAAAATATTTTGTTGGCACTGTTCCAACGTATTATTTAGAGAATTTTGGGGGGAAAAACCACTTGACAGGCATAAAAATGTGATCAATACGGGTATGCTTTATGAGTTTCGGATGGGGGAAACCCATAAAATGATGGACGCCAAGGAAATCGTTTAGAAATAGAGGCGGCATATGTGTTGGAGGAAACTGTCGAAGATGAAAAACTGACTTAGGAAGAGATGTCATGGAGTGATCAGACGAAGCAGGGGTTTGTAACACACTCTTCTTATAAAAATGTTTCCACATCAGACTTTTAGCGCTCCGTTAAGACCTCAAATATATTATCGTGGACAAATATGAAGACGGTATACCGAACGCCACCGATTTTACTGTCCACATTCAGCTCGGTGCCACAGTAGACTTGGGGAATATTTCCGACACATAGAAAGTTTTCAAGGTTCCTCTACGGAGGGATACGAGATCTAACCCGCTTTCCAACAATGGATCCGTTGAGATTCGAGTGAGGCTGTACTTAAGTGCAGGCACCCCTACAACATAACCAATCCGCTTTCTTAACACCACAGACTGCAAGCGGAGGTCTTAGCAGTGACAACAGCCGCCCGTGATACTGCGATGAAGGTAATACTGCGCGATGATGGTACCTTTTTCATTGGCAGCCAGGCAGCTTGTAATGTGATCCCAGGATTCTTGGAACACAGCCCAAGGTTACACTCTGCTGGGTCCCTGGGCATGAGGGCACATCAAGGAATAAGAATGCTGACGAATTTGCTGGAAGACAATAAGTCCAGAACAAGCCGACTCTGCGATAAATATCCCGCCTTGCTCATTGAAGCTTGAACCAGGGAACCAAACTCCCTAAGAGAGGCAAGCAACAGATGGTCCTCACTAGACACTTGTGTCATCACAAGGAAGTTATGGCATGTATTTGATACGGCTAGGACCGCCAGACTAAACAAACAGATAGAAAATCCATCTTCACCCTTATACGGGTCATAAGACTCTGCGGTACCACATGAGGAAGCTCCGTTTTATGAGACGAGAAAGTCCATGACGATACAACCCACTTCCTCTGTCACTGCCCTGGACTTTACCATCTAAGACACAGATTCCTCAGGCAACACTTCTTCCGGGATCTCGAGGAACTATCTGGCAAACCGGTGAACGACATGAATAACTTCATTACATCCACAGGGTGGTTTGTATCACAGACGCTGTAAGTAGTTACTACAGTAATACCCGGATATGTATTCCCTCGCTAAGCTGCGTTACCCGCATTGCTAACCAAAAATTTGAGGCTTCAAAACTTGTCAGGAATGTAAGCGGGTACGGATAGGTGACTTCTCCTCTTAAGAGCCTAAATAAATCAGAAAAACACCCAAGGCTATCCGGGGAGCACTGTAGAACACTTTTTTATGCGGTAAGCGTTAAAGGCTAAGCTTTTGTCCCCCTATGGGTATCACAATGGGTCTTAGAGATTTGGCGGCCCACATACCCATCCTAACCTAACTCTAGGCATCGACTGTCTTACATCCTCAACAACACACATCATCGATCAGGTCACACGAATCGTGGAAACAAAATGGCACATCCTAGCGCTGCTTGGGTTCATGTCGAATCGCCACCTCTACCTATCTACCTCCTCTAACTGTTGTCCAGCAATATTTAGTAGGAGTTTGAAAGGCTCACGACTTTATTGACATTAAGTCCCACTGGTGCAGATCTAAAAATCCAAGACATTGCTAATGACCTCTAGAAACACCAGCGATGACAGTAGGCAACCTTGCCGTACTCCAGACTTCATTTGAAGTCGAAAATTTCAATCGAAAATCCTCGAAATAACCATTTTAAGTCCCACCACGTCGTCCAGAGAGCTGCAGTGTCCAGAAAATTATCGAAACATACCACTCGACAGCTCATGGAGAGCTAGACGTGAAAAGGACGTTCCGAGCAGCTTTTTCATAACAAATTATCCTCACGAGGGTTTGTCATCATCTCCCAAGAGTTGGTGCTTCAAACTTATGTCAGCTTCGCTTAACAGTCCAGCCACGCGGCTACGACTACAACCATAAAATTTTATTGATGAAAAATCCATAACTCTTAGCGGCTCTCCCATTAAATATTTACAACTCCCGGCACTGTTGTGCGTGTCAACGCAAATTGGTCACAAAACTTTGTTTTCTTTTTCAACAAAAGGACAGCCGCCCGCCCAATAAACTTTGACCCGCCTGAAACCTGCATAAATTATTCAAAAAATAGACACACACACACGAATACATGCAGAAACCGCACGAAAATTTATTCCGACCACAAGTTTTGTATCTTTCGCTGGGTGTGTGTGTCGTCTCTGTCCATCACTCACCTCTTTCCCAGGAATTGTCGTCGTCGTCTCCTCGTCGTTGTTGATTATTTATCCCGAATAAATAAAAAAAATTCCACTCAAGCATTTAGAACAATTAAGAGGGCTTTTCATCCAAAATTGGTGGTGGTGGTGATGGTGGTGCTGCAGGGTGTATCTCATCAACACCGACACACAACACACAGGAAATGCACGGTGTTTCTTAGAAAATGAAACCAAACAAGAACCGTAAAAAGGAGGTCGACGTGTGTTGCACTGGTAAACTTATTCCGTGTGCGTCATGCGGAACCACACTCAGAGGCACAGAAACCGAAGAAAACAGAAAAAAAGGGCAATGAAACGTCAAGCACGTGAGAAATGAGAAAATCCGAACTCGTAAAAACCGTTAAACGGAGGAAAAACTATAAACAAAAGTCCAAAAGTGTACAAAAGTAAATTTTCCAAACAACAAAAAGGAATTTACATCTGGGATGTGAAGGATGTTGCTGTTTACAATAATTAAACCGTAATTAATGGATACACACGCCCGCCATGTGTGCCAGAGACACTATAGCTTTCTCAAAACGGAACACAGACACAGATTCAGACGGAACGCGCAGCAGTAGCAGTAGCGACCGGTGACCAACACAATCCGAACGCGCAAGTGAAACTGAAAATTCCGAAGCAGAACGCTTGGGCGTGAGGGCATTCTCGTGGCGTTCGTGCGGGTGGTTCTTGGCTACTTAAGATCTTTTTGAGACCAGATGTCGAGGAGATGAAAGGAACGAATTTCTGTTGCCCCGTCTTGTGTGGGGTTCTTCTCATTTGCACAATTGAAGCTTTTATTCGGATGAGATTCTGGTGGTTGTGGCCACGCCATGGGAAATCTGCAGTTGTTGCAATTACGAGGATGATGATTGAAAGTTACATAGAAAGGGATGATGATACGACAAACCGAGCGGGGAGGGGAACTGGCAACTAATTGTGGCAGAGGGCTTCTGACTGGATTCAAGCACTTTCGATTTGAAAGTAACAATGCGGTTGATGGGGGGAGAGTGTCAGGAGGGTTCGACGAGGTGAAGATGGGCGTTAGCCATCAGATGAGTCAAGAAGTGGAAGGTATCTGACTTTCAAAGGAAGACCGTGATTTGAAGCAAGAGACGTTCAACCTGGAATCATTGAAGTCAAAGTTACGTGACTCGACATCTAACACCGGGAGAACACAATGGATCTTTTGAGATCCTAGATCCACCCTTATAACCTAACTTAACTTGGCTCTACATACAGCAAGGGTGCCAGTTGGATAACCCAAACTAATGAAGCACATTGGCTTCACGTGACCCACTAGCTGACCCACCAAACACTCAGCAAGAGATCCATTCGTGTTGTAGTCTTCGACCACAAGAGGGACCTTAGCGACGGAAGACTGATCAAGTTGCCGATGACTGACTGTGTGCCGTTGACAAACTAGCGAAGACCCTCAAATGTTACAACGCAGATGTGCAGCAAGAGTTAGAACTCACGCGCCACATGAGTGGCATTTTTAGCTCACGCCCCAACAAATGAGGAATAAGACACGACCAGAGATTGCTTCTACGAGCTTCTCAAGCAAGCATTTGAGGAAACCCTTGAAGATTTCAATGTCAAAATCAGAAGGCAGGACTTCGTTGGTAAGTTGCATGGAAATGTGAAGCCTATAAGACACCAAATCAGAGAATTGACCCAAGCTTTGGACAAAATATGGGAGTTTCCACATGTGGAGATCCAGTGTAATCGACTCCAACTATCATCTCGTTGCAGCAAAGTCACGAATGTGAATCTGGACAACCGTCGTAATGGACGTACGACCTTAACTCGACTCCAACCATCACCTAGTTGCAGCAAAGTCAAGGATGTGGAACAGAATGTTTCCCCATCTGGACATCCAGTGTAATGGACGTTCGTCCTCTCAAGTTGCGACACATCAACTCCAACCATCACCTAGTTGCAGCGAAGGCACGAATGTGAATGCCCTATGATAGCGATGACGTTAAGGAGCAACCAGTTTCGGGATCTGAACATCCGTTGTAATGGACGTATCTCCATTCAAGGCCGACTCCAAACGGCACCTATGTAGTTGCAGCAAAGTCATGGATCTGGATATTCAATGATGTGACGTTCAGGTGCAATCGCCTACTACTGCCCAGACTTACAGAAACTCAGTGGCATCACCGTCAGCAATTCAATAGAAATGTCCCAACTGACGTCTTTCGTGACAATCCCTGCAAAGAGGAGATTAGAACCACTCGTCAGAAAAGGAGGAATGAAAAGCACGTTCTCAGAAGGAAGCAAATAGGGACATGAGCAACGAGGTGATCAAGGAGATGCAGAGAGACTACAGGTTCAGGGTAGGTAGGTAGGTGGAGGTGACGGTTCAGCATGAAGCCAAGTAGCATTAGATGTGCCTTTACACCCTTCAATTCTTGAGTAGCAACAACAGGCACATTCGTCTTGTGGTAGGTGTAAGGACATCAGGGCAATCCTCTGCGAACCGGCCTTGAAAAATAATTTGAGCTTGTACAAGGCTATACACTCTCTTTGGTTGTGAAGGACGATCTGAGGAAGTGAGAGAGTATAGCCTACTCCCGTGAGGCACCACCTTGAGCACCTCGAGGTGTTAGCCATTTCCGAGAAACAAACCAACTGAAACCTTCGTTCCAATCCGAACAAAAAGCACCTACTCACCACGGCTTTGAATCCTCAGATTCACTCTCTCAACACACGAAAATCTCGAAAAAAGGATATAGAAGTACAACTCCACTCCTCCTTGTGTGGATACATCCTTTATTCTGATCACAACACTACAACAACACAATCGATTCCATTTGCCATTTATCATCTTTCAATGGCTCAACTCCCTTCTGTTTGGAGTGCCTTTCTCTGCCTGCCTTTGATTGGTGTTAAAAGGATGCAGTATTTGAAAAGGATTCCCAATTAAGTTCATGTACCATGTGCGAGCTTTGGAACTGTATATGTATATGAGCTGGTGCCGTTGTTTGAGTCAGGATAGTTCACCCTTTTCGATTTCATACACTCAACAGAATTCCTTATCTCACACAAAGGTATCCCCCCCATTTGAGAGGATATATTTCAAAAAAAAAAACGGGAAAACTCTTCAATGTTATCCTCAATGCTCATCCCGATTAAAATCAATTTAGCCCACTCACAAAGTATAAATATACACAACGGGCAGAGGGATGGGGCAAAGACTAGAAGAAGAAGTAGGTACCCACGCAGTCCAGAGTTATAGGTTTTCCGGTTTCCGTTGTTTGGTCCTTTTGTCATGACCTCGTTTCCGGTCTTGGTTTTGCTGAACAAGACAACTGGCCGAGACTTGCCACAAACCAGCACCCACACGTTCTGTTCCTTTTCGATGGGCAAAATATTTATTAAACTTTATGCCGGTGGGGCAGAAAATTCGTTTGATATCCTTTCGGCAAGGACCAAGGGAAGACGACATGCGGATTCTTTTTTTTTTTTTTTTGCTGAAAAGTGATTGAGATTTTGCCTTATTGCTGTCTTTTTCGTTTGGCCTTGTCGTAGGCAGATGACACTTTTGTAATTTCCTGGTTCCTTCCACGAAAGAAGGACACACACAAAAGGATAAGCGCGTGAGATGATTGGTGAAAAGAAACGAAAACATCCAGGAAAAATAAAAAAAGAAAGCAGGTAAAGAAGAATAAGGACACTGTGTTTCAAAGTTCTTTTGACAGTCTCTCGGTGACACAATGAAAGGACGTGTGCGATGACGCACGAGACTGGGGGCGGAAGAGTGCCACAACAACGACGACGTTTGATCAATTGAAGTGAAAGTCAGTAGGTATGCGGTGAGCACAGGTAATAAATTTGTTGACGTTGTCAATCTTCATGTGGTGAAGGTGAAGGATGGTAAATCGATGGCTTATTGAAAAGTTGGATCTACTATGATGTGATTGACAACGATTGAGGGGTGTGGGGAATTTTTGACATCACTTTCACTGACAGGCACACACCGTTGGTTGTATACGTCGAGGAAAATGGATGAGGAAGGTGGAGATCTGACAGACTGATGAGAATCTATGAGTTTGGTAAATTGCTGACGTTAAATGAAACATGCTTACAGTGCTGTGGACTGTGGATGCCGTTCAAACTGATCGACACACCCAGCACTTTGTTAGAGGATATCCTAAGACAAAACATGAGAATTTCGTGCTAATCTAAGTGACGCTTGACGGGATTTGAAACTCCGAACATCCAATCCTGGAAAAGCTAAGGTATTGGCATCATTGAAGCGTCATTGCCCGTGTGTCTCCCCAGACGAATCCGACATCACTAGAGTGTCACTGTTCCTCTTTCATATCCCTCGTCTCACAGAAATCACTCGTGAAGGAAGGAATTTTAACGTGACTCAAGTATCCTTTCTTCGATCAAACACAGGTCGCTCTTGTGTTCCCAATTTCGTTACCCTAACCTGACTTAAGTTGCACGTCACCTAATCACATGTCTGGCATCACTTGTGTGTCACTCCTCCAAAAACTCTTTTCGCGACACTCTTCTGCAACCCTCTCTGCTGAGTTTGACCCCTTATGCCAATTTTGAGAAGAAGACGCTAGATGATGACTTCAGATGGACATCACTCAATGACGTGTCTCGCATCACTAGAATGTCACTGTTGCACCATGCTTTCTCACATCACTTGACGATGTTTCTGGTATCACCTCTGTATCTCTGCTTCGAAATCCTTTTTCGTGACACTCTTTTGCCCCAGAATTCAACCTCTAAAAACTCTTAAATGGCGTCTCTCAACGATGCATCACTAAGCTTTTGTACCGCTAAAGCTGTAACGAAACAGAATTATCCGTCATCTTGGACTGTAGAACTGTTGTCACAGCCAAATCAATCAAAATGTCCTTCAATTGGCTTCCTTTCCTAATCACCTTTGTAATTTGCAACCTTCTCTTCAAGTTCTTCTGTTGAGCACAGAAAAACCAAGACAAACTAGAGCAAAAAAAGGACACTCTCAGCAACAGACATGTGACGTCACAATCCTCAATTCGTGGTATGTTTCGTATAAGTTGCATGTTCATCTTTCAAGTGACAACGCTCAAGGATAAGCTTTTAGACAAAAATAAACAAAAAAATAGAAAATAAAAACTAAGGATGCTAATGACGGTGGTTTACATCAAGGAAGGTGTTCTCTCTAAGACGACTTACTTACTGTTGACGAATGTCATCATCATCATGGTGATTATCATCATCGTTAAGTGGTATGACAGAGAGTAGTATCCTTTTAAAATTAATTGTCACAAATGACAGAGTGCTGTTAAAATTTCAAACTCTGTTGTCATAACCATCAAAAACAATTGATTCAGCCAGGCATTGGGTGACAGAAAGGAAGAGAGACGGGGGGGTTACACAAAAAAAGGATATTCGCCCCCTTCACAACCCATGGTCATCCATCATGGTCAATTAATCTAAACTGAATGATGGCGAGTTGTATTGTTTGTAATGAATAATTATTGGTTTAGTTGAGGGTGTCCCTTCTGAACACACACACACACGCACAGTTTAAACATTTTTGTCAACATTTTTGAGGGTGAAGACTATGTATGTGGTAGGTGGTAACAAGGTCTGTAAATAATATTAATCAGTTGTTGAATTGATACATCAATTGTGATTTTAGTGACCAGCAAAAGTCATGGAGTCAATGGAAGGGACTGCCTTACTGAGTTTTGTTTTTTTAGGTCACGTATTGGCTTGGTAGTAGGACCTATCCTTACCTCCGCCTCCGGAGTTTGGTGGAGCAAAGTCAAGGGAGGCACTTATTGGACTTACCCCACTGCACATCACCGTCAAAAAAGATACGATACGTAGTGCAGTTAGCCTCCAACGATCTACAGGAATCAAGGCAACCAGACCAATGGGTCACATGGCTATCATTTCTGACTTCCCCGAGCTTGAAATGATGAGCACGGTATCCGGCTTCATGCCCAAATTACCCTGTTAGGGCAAGAAGTTCGAGATTGAGATCCCAAACCGTGATTCTTTGGAAACAGGAGATCCCTTGCTGAACATAAAAGGACGAGTGTGGTATACTGATGGTTCAAAGATGGACTCCGGTGTTGTGTGCCGGTATCTGTGACCCTAATCACAAAGTCTCAATGTGCCCTAGTGTCTTTCAGGCAGAACTACATGCCATTCTTGACTCTGGATAGTCAAGCAGTGCTCACAGCATTGATTTCCTATTATTGTTACTCAAAGACCGTTTCAGTCTGCTTCAATGGTCTCGAAGACCTCTCAAAGCGGAATTAAGTCAAGGTCTGGTGGGTACCAGGACACAGGGACATTGTAGGCCAACTTGCCAGAAAAAGTTCTTCAGAAACGTACACAGGTGCTGAACCCTTCTGCAGCACCCCTACTTCCGCGTTCAGAACGAGTCTGGACAGCTGGGAAAAAAGGAACAACATTCAGGGACTCATGACGGGCTAAAAGGGCCATCCGACCCCTGAACATAACAAGAGATATTCTCAACCACAAAAGAGACGACATCAGGACGCTTGTCGGCTTCCTCACCGGTCACTACAGTTCAGGAATCTGAATACCAACTCTCCTTAGAGGAAGACGAATTAGCGGAACACGTACTATGTGAGTGCGTAGCTGTCTGCAGAGTCAGGAAACGCTTTCTCCACAAAGAGTTCTTAGCACCGGATGACATTCGTAATGCCTCGACTGGAGATATCCTCAAAGATATAGGATCTCCTTGTCTAACTGGCTATACGTCTGTCCCAGAAGCCCTACCAAGAATAATAATAATAAATACTGAGTTCTTTATCGAAATTTATTCCAAACACATGGCAGCATCTAAGTGTAAAGGAGAAGAGCGAGACTTAAAGGGCTTCAAAATAGAAAAGCCTCTTTGTCACAATTTCTTGATACCGGAACGACATCATCTGCCATCAATCCCATTCGTATAGAACCTCAAAAAGAGAAACTTCACATCCTATTCAATCGATTACTTTCAAAAGCAAAACTTCATAAACGACACACGATCAAAGACGTGTTGAAAGGCTTCCATCTATATGTAGTCCCTTCCCTCCACATACAAAAGGACTATGAGAGGTTAAAGTTTGTCTCTTCACTTTTGAATGCAGAGAAAGCTCTAGCAATAAATTTGTATCCTTCTGCGGAACCCATGCTTCAACCACATCAGGATATGAGTTCTTTTCGTCCTTTTCGTTGTGTAATTATCCCACTCGAGGACCATTTAGTTTGTTTCTGCATTCTGGTTGTGCATCTCGTTTTGAGGTTTTCTAATTTCAGAAGTTTTCAGGACTTTTTTTTGGGAAATTAATTTCCTTTTTAGGTTGGAATGTGAAGCGGTTGGAGAACGTCCTTTTTATGGTTGGGTTTTCGAAATGTCAATGCGTGTGATTTTTTTTTCAGAATTTTATCGTTTGTTTGGTGGAGTTTGAAAAGCACTGGGTCAATCATGTGCGACTATTCGATGCTGACAAGCTGACTCTAGCAAAAAAAAGTCGTCACGGATGCAAGACGTGCTTTCCCGGATGCTGCTAAGCATAGGTGGGCCTGAATATGCTAGAAGGATCCTGCTATGCAGAATCTGGGCGGAGATGCTTGTTACGAAGGAAATAAGAAAGAGGCTCTCGTCAGTTTACAGACTCCAAACAATTTCGAGCGAAGCAACCCGTGTTATGGTCGGAATGGTCCCCATCGACATTTTCGTCAACGAGACGAACCGCGAACAGGCAAAAGGCCATGAAGAAAGAGCAACATCTGTAGCATTGCGGCAAACCAGGTGGGATAACCCCTTTAGCGCTAGTGAATTATATAAAAAAAAAAGCACGCGGGGACTGCAACTGCCACCTTTTACGCAGTTCCTGACTGTTCATGACGGCGACTATCGAAAATATATTCACAAATTTGGACACGATAGCTCGCCCTTCTGTCCAGAGGAAGAGGAAGACAAGGAATACGCAATGTTGCCCTGCATAAGCTCTGCAGGACGAGAATGCTCCAGCTAAGAGAATCATCGAATCCCAGCTGCCTGGTTCACGAAGGATAGGAAGACTGAGGATCAGGCAATCGCGGACGCCAAAAACTTGAAGCAGCGTGGGCGGGACCGTGAAGGATTTAAAGCGACATTAGTTCAGGCTCAGACTCTCCAAGGGTCACTCTGCCAAGGGAAAAGTAAACCTGCCAAGCTCGCAGAGGACGACTTCCTGAAGATCTGTTCCTTCATAATAACCGTACAGAACCAACTAAGAAGAATCGAAAAGACTAAGAAGAGGCGAAGCGACAGAAGCAGTTGACAAAGCGTAAGTTGCTAACCAGCCCCGCGAAGTAATACCTAGAACGGCAGGAGAGGGTGGTAGAAGAGTACAGAAGTGTGGTGGAATGTAGGGACGTGGCACTGGTGAATCGCCATATCCATTGGTGCGCCCATCTTTGCAATGACACCATCATCTTAGAAGTGCACCATCACACCATCTACTACGGCGCTGTCTATAAGGCGGCCGACCAGGGTTGACACCTAGAAACGATGGGGTGGTGATTTTGTAGATTTGGAAGTCAAGGCCGATCCGTTTCCAGTTGAGAGTCAAAATCGCCAGGTTCCATGCCAAAAAAAACCGTCGTGGTCCTACTCTCAAGCTAAATCTGTTGTAGCTTGATGATTGAATGTCACACCAGCTGCACCAGACCCCTTCGCGATACAACTCTCTCCCATTTCCTCTGGAAATGTCCGGCACTCTAGCAAGAGCCAGGCTGCGTGCACTAAACCAACCATTCTTCGACGACCTCAACGACATCTCGGGTAAAAGGGATACGAGATCCAATTCGCTTTCTTAACTCCACAGGCTGAATCTCTACACACATCATCAACCAGGTCATACGAGTCGTGGTTCTGTTGAACCGCAACCTTTACCTACCTACCTACAAGTCATAGAGAGCCAAGGCCCATCTTCTCGCAACCATTCATGTTGTGCGTGTTTTATTTGTTCCCACGAATGGAAGGAACCTACGATTTTATTGCCGACTCCGAACAGCAGATTGAGATGGTTCGTCATTGCCTGTGAAGAGGTGGTACCGCGAAAATCGTTTGGTTGTGCTGAGGCTCGAACCTATACATTCGGTGTACGAAGGATGGATTTTAGTCGCCTCCTACGACAGGCATACCTACCTCGGGTATATTCTAACCCCTACCCGAAGGGTGGCTAAGTCCAACCCAAAAATCTCTAAGCCACAGCGACCTTCTGTACGTAGTTTCAAATCTTTTAAGTTAGCATAGCTCGGAATCGGAACGAAACGCCTCCCACCTGACTACTTTAGCAAGGAATGACGAACAAAAAACGTTGGGTTCTCAAGCCCTAACTATTCGACTCTAAGGCCTAGCTTGCACCTCAATCCCCGTTAAAACCCTTAAACGACTACTTCGAGATCTCGACTTGGATTACAAGCAAAAATTTCCAACTTATTCTGTTCAAATGAAAGACTCCCTATCGACTCTTATCACGTTCACTCGACTGAATGTCTCAACTCAAAATCTCGGTCTTAATTCCGACCCTCGATGTGGGTTCTCTACTAAGGTTTTGAGAAAGATTTTCCAATCAAACTCTAGACTTAGATTGTAAGGTTAGGCAAGGGTCTGAATCAGCTATTGCTAAAGCCTAGCTCAAACTTTTGCTTAAGACACCACCTTCAGCCCTCATAGTGTCTAGAGGGCTCTTCACTTGAGTCCATGGCTCAAACTCTTGTTGGAACACGTTAAAACACCACGCTAGAGGCATAAACGTCACATTTGACAAGAAATGTCAGTAGGTAATCCAAGTCCTAAAGATTTAAACAAGTGAATCCACTGTCAAGCCTATGATGGTCCAACAAATAAAGGACGTCCTCTCCACAACTTTCGAATCAAAACTAGTACCAATGACGTAAACGAACTGAGTTGACAGGGTGACATCAGAAAACTACTTCAAAGTCTCATCGACGCTATGACCTCACTCAGATTTCACAACGTAATTCATTCTAACCTTACCCCTTGGGATGACATTAAAGTTCGTTAGAAGGATTAAAACGAGATAAAACCAAGAGAATCTCCTAACGACAATGAGCTTTCCATTCACAGGGCACAAGCACTCATTGAAAGTTTGATTCAACGCCAAGGGACATTTAAAATCGAATCACTGACATTCGAGTCCTTTTTTCTATATCCTGCGACCAGAAACTTACGTTAAGTATCTTATACTCGTATCTCACCCACACACACACACACACACACAGCTCTAATGAATTTTCCGCCCAACCACCGCATATCCTTTTTCCTAACAGACCAAGTTCTAAGCGTTTTTGATGTTGAAAGATGGCACAATGGGGCATGAGGAGAGGAGAGCGAAGGAGCAAAGGATTTCCAAGGATCCTTGAATTGCTGAATCCCTTAAATTCCACGTTAAGTTTCAAGTAAATTTCTCACAAGCAATTGAAAAGGGAATTTCACCAAAAAGAAAACAAAAAAAAATTCATTAAGAATCCCGAATCTGTTATAAGGATATTCTCTCGCTCTGTACTCTGGCACTGGCACTGGCACTGTCTCTGGCTCCCTTCTTTCTGCAATTTACGCAAATGTAATTGTATACGCTGCTTTTCGCAATATTGACCAAAAGGAAAACATAATACCTTTCAAATTACACTTAAGGATATCTTCTTGTGACGTCTATTCTTTTCTTTTTTTCTTCTCTGCTAATGCTATGCATAATTTGTGGTGAGAACGAGGCACCAAGGTCCTAGTTCTATTCTGAGAGCCCAAAATTGGTTTGCATAACTTTCAAACCGAAAGAGAAGAAGAAACCCAACCAACTGTGAAAAGGATATTAGCTCTGAGGAACAATGAAAGACAAAAAATCACTGCAATGACGACAAGGACAATGATGGTCCTTACTGTGCACTAGTAAACGCGAAGCATATCTCACTTCAAAGGTTGCTCGTCTGGAATAAAAGTCAACACACTTTGCCACAGTTAAACAGAGACAGACACAGAAAGACACACAGAGAGAGAACGAGAGAGAGAGTGACAGAGAAAGAGGGAAGGCGAGCCTAGGAAGGATAACACAGAATGATGGATATGCAAATTTAATTTTTTTTTTTCTCCGCCCTTAGCGGCTTCAATAAGACGTTGACTGAGGTAAGGATGGACACCCGATAAGATCTTAGCCTTCGAGTAGTTTTCACCGTTTCTACTTAAAAATACCAAAAAAAAAAAAAGGACGAAATGAATTTATATTCAAATTGGGGACAGGAAATGGAATTGTTTAATTCCGCCCAGTAAAGGTATGTGTATGTGTGTGTGTGTGTAGGTTAAGTCAGCTCAAGTTGATCGTCTCGTTGTAATGGGAGAATAAAACCGGATGTGGGTTGATGATTTTCTAGGACATTGAGTGGTTTTGTCAGTGATGAAGCCTGAGGTGAGACGCTTGTATTCAGTGGGTGGTCGTTGGCAGGCACTCTTCTGTGGTGGAGATCTATCGAGTTTTGATGTTGATTAACATTGAAACGGTATGGCACCTTGAGGCTACGAATCCCAAGTTATTTAAATATTTTCCAAATTGCCGTTTGGTTTTTGTGGAATGTATTGTTTCGATTTCCATGATGAATTATTCAGACAATGAATACGAAAGTGTGTTCTGCATAACAGCTGTGTTGACAGTTGCGATGAAGAGATGGGGGAGGCGCCATTGAATACGTGAAGTGCGGCCTAACACACATGTTGAGCTTCATTTTTTGATGTTTTTTTTTTACAAAGAATGGTGTAAATATGGGTGTTGTTTCAGGTATTCCTTGGATTCGTGGAAATTCTCCAACAGGGAAGAGGAATTGAACCCAAGTACGATACGACCTGGAAATGTTCATGTTAAAGCTAGTTTTGGTCACAGTAGACAGCTATAACTTATGGACTTGTCTTGGTTTCGTGTGAATTCTCGAACTGATCAGACAGGGAGGAGATATTGACGCCAAGTGAGTTAGTTTTCGAAGATAGCAAGGGACTTTGTCTACCTTGACTCTGCTAACGACATCTCATCAGAAATCAAACGAAGAATAGCTCTTACTAAACCCTGTTTCTTTGGACTGAGTAGGCAATTCAGTAGTAGGACCCTTTCTCGAAGAACTGAAAAGACTCTACACAAGACCTGAATCATCTCAGTCCTACTTGGAGACAGATGAAGATATCCTTGGTCTCCTCGAGTCCCATTTGCACTGACGGGCTTTGGAGGAGGAGATTCAACGACGAAATTTACGACCTATACAGCGAAAGATGGCTAGGACATGAAGAAAGAATGGATACCAACGCTCCAGCCCGGACTCTATCGAAGACTTCACTTCGAGTGGAAAAGGTATTAGGTCCCGTTTGCGTCGAAGGACTCTGGAGAAGAAGATTCGCCTTCGAATTATATGAGCGTCATCGACTTGGTCAAAAACAAAACTGCGTTTGAGATGACTAGGACACGTACAGTGTTCCGAAGGGAGGAAGACCTCGTCTAAGATGACGGTTACAGGTAAAAAAGGACCTCAACCAACTCGAGGCGATTAGCCAAGGACCAGGCTAAATTAAGAGACTTGTTGGTTGAGGCGCCACCTAGGTAGAAGTGATTGTCTGGTAAGGTCCTACCAGGAACACAAAAAACCACAACTCACGTGACCTGGATGTTGATGGGTGTAGCTAGACTTGAGGTGCCACCTAAGTAAGTAAAGCTAGTTTTGAAGACCGTCGAAATCAAAGAGGTACAACATCGTACCAGAGGCAGAGACTGTCAGAAGCCTGTCTATAGATCGAACTAAACACAGAAGTTGACAACTTTTTGTCACATCAAGAGTGACTCACTTCCCTAGAGGCTTTAGAAACCTTGTATAGCTTATTCACTTACCTTGTTCATTTGACTGATTGCGTCCAGACTTGTCATTTTGCCAGTCTTCTTCTGGAACGAAAGGAAAAGAGAAAAAACAAAAATCTTCATTAGATAAAAGTTGTGGACTTGCAAGGTGTAAAAAAAGTCTTAGAAAAAACAAATAATTAATAGTTACGGCCCACAATGCCATCCCTAAGGCACTCCATGCAATACAACAACCGTTTCATGTAGAAGAGTTCTATCGATGAAATTCGTTTACAGACTGCAAATCAACTTGCAACCACTCCTCAGCGACACTTTCGGTGTACAAATGTATTGACACACCAATAACTTCCCTAAAAAATCGCGTCCGGCAAAAACAAACAAAAACGACCCCATCCATCCTAAGGACATTAACCCTCTACTCAATAACTCACGAAAAATTCCCATTAACTTGGCACGATTTTCAACCGCTTGTCGCCCGCAACAGCTATGCACTTAATATCCCTAAGTCATCAGCAATCGCTTTTATCCCTAGGGAAACTCATTAACTTGTCCTACCGCAACGACGACGACGGGGAAAGCAAAAAAAAATCTAATTATCCAACGAGCGCAAAGGACATTGCACCACTCACCTCGTAGATCAACACAACTTTTTATCACAAACATTCTGCCGTCATCTTATTCGCACAGAAGAAGGAACTCAATTCAACACTCTTTTAGAAATAATTCTTCACACATGTATTCGAATAGTACTGTCATCTTCCGCGCCGATTTTGTCCAGAAAGGATACAACGTCAACGACGACACAACGAAACCCGCAAAACAAAAACATGCCAAGCACATTAAGTGTGTGCTAAACTATTTTCTATACAACACAGCCCGAGGAGCAAAGCAATTTTTCATTTTCATTTCCACTTTAATCCTTGAAATGAAAAAGGATATTCTTTTTGATAGAGAGGACGGACGTATACAGTGCGGGGTGTCTAAGTCCTGCGGCGACTTAAATTCATTGAAGTCAAGTTTATTTATTTTATTGCGAATTTACACGAAATCAGGACTTTTTTTCTGCGTGAATGTGTACGCCGAACCGGTCGGGACGAGATTCAGACATTAACTGGCTGCGGAGAGTGGAGAGAAAAACTCTATGAACGGTGTGTAATATTTTCTCAATGAGTGGAAAAACCAATATCACAGTTGAATAGGTTCTCCTTACTGCGAAGCATCCACCATCATCATCATCATCATCATCATCGATTGTCATTTACCACCCATCCACCCACCAATAACCACCACCATCACCGAGGGCGGTAAGCATAGAGATAAACTTCAGGTCCAATATTTATTGAGAGTGGCATCCGTTTGGTGGTTTTGAGTCCTTTACCGTGGTGAAATGAAGTTACCTCTTCGTGTGCATTGTTCAGAATACACACACACAGGCAAACAGTAATGATATTATTACGAGGATGTGACACAGGTGGCACAGGAGGGTGACCCTTAAATAGAAAACTATTTTAAGGATAATGGAAGGAAAAATTTAAGTTGGAGAGTTTTTTTTTTTTAATACACGTAAGTGCATAGTTCAAAGGATGGCATTACGTGACTACGAAAATAGATGGACAAATCGATTGGTTATGTGATCCTTTATAGGCCAGACTTTGATAGGTTAGAGGAAGAGCTCACAAAATTTACCATTAGTTGAGTTCAATTCATTTTCAGTAAATCCTTATGTTCACCGGGAAACTAAGGGCTTCTCAATGGCGAAACGATTGTCAAAATTTGTTGAGCAGTTTTCAAGGTTAGTGAAAACAAACAAACTCTTCTTCCGTGGGATATTTCGACAGAACGGAGCTGTTACCATTACTCCTTGCCGCAGTGTAGGGGCTCAGTACAGTCAAAGACTCTCGGGACCATTCTCCCCAGATGGGACGGAAGCTAAAAGGTAGTCAACCCCTGAAGACAGAGAGGCCGATGAGATGGTAGAGCACCTTCTCCTCGAAGCTCTCACAACATGTCTTAATTCAGCAGAGTCCAGCCTACAGGAGGGTGGGATGGTAGACTCCGAAGAAGAAAGGAGGATCCTAGAAGGGAGTGACTAGTAGTCCAGTCTTAGCTCCAACTGCGACCACTTAGCCATCAGACTAGCGCAGTTACATCCAATAAGACGATGCACAGTGGTGCAAATACCCCCATGAGAACAGCTCCTCTGACAGCACCAAAGTGGTGCCATTTACCCTCGGCTTAGGACCGGTGGTAACAAGGGCAAACAGAGATGAAGGTGATTAGAAAGTGGAGAATGCCAGACGAACCATAAGACGACTCACTAAGTCTGACGTGTCGAAATGGAAATTCCAGGACCTTAACCATCAAGAAATGGCCAAAAGGAAACTTCAAGCCCATACCACAGGTCACAACCTATTGGTGGCCGACCTTTGAAGAATGCGTTTAAGCACAGACAACTTACGCAGAAGCTGTGGGAATACAGCCCCAGCCTACACAGAAGAAAAAAGAAGGCTCTCGATGAATACTATTTCAAAGGCCTGGCTAAGAAGCCACCAAAGACCATTCTAAATTTCAGTACGAATTCAGGATGGTTCAGGGAGACCGAAAGACTGCAATCACACGAACTCAGACTTTTCTTTTGCTTTAGTCTTTTCAGACCGGACATTCCACGTTAGAGGAACACAATGGATCCGTAGAGCTCCGACCTACCTACCATTACAAATCTTTGTTGAAATGGAAGCATCCATTGACTGTTTCACTCAAGCAACTTTGATCAAAAGTCCTATCAAGGAGGGCACTCAACTTGCTTGAAACTTCGAAGGACGACGTAGTCTTCAGCATGTTTCCAGGCGACCTAGTGCCCAAAATACTGTTTCAATAGAAACTCCTCAATAGTCATCATGTTAGGGGAAGACTGGGAGGAACACAACACTCGATTGTAATCTTCCCACTTCGTCTGGTATACAGACGGACGGATCCAAAATGAAAGCGTGAGCAAACTTCTCAATCAGTCTTGGTGAATACTCATCTATGTTCCATGTTGAGGTATTTGCCAGCGGTCAGTGTGTGAGATTCAAACCAAACAACTACTTAGGTACGTGGCCTGCGAAGAGGGACTACCTCTGCGCCACACTCAGGTCCCATGTGATAAGACAGCCCATTCGTACGAGAAGCTATGCCTTGGCTCTTTATGAGCTGTCGTGTCAAATATTCAGTCGATAAGGCGCTACAGTTCGGTGTGACCCTGGGCCTCAACCCACAAGCTTCTCCAGTTAGCCCGGTCCACTCCAAATTGGTTGAGATCACCTTTTTACTTGAGCCCGCGACTTTCCTTTACTACGTTGTCCGTTCGGGTTGTATTCGAAGACTCTTCGGATCGGAACTGTCAAACGACCAATGCGCAGTTATAAGACAGTCAAGCTGCCCTAAAATCGCTTGACTCACCAGTCAACTGTCGAAAAATCTAAGTTTGGTTACCTTGCAGTCTAGTCAAGGTTAATCAATTGAAAGCTGTCTTATAAGGCTTCACATCTTCAGCTGACTTTCAGATTATGAAGCATACAAACTGCTGCATCTTGCCTATCTGTATGTTTGTGCGTCAATAACTTCACACCCAATGATCTCATTTTGATGACGTTACCTTCTATGCCTACCCTCACTCTTTCTTTCAGTTATAGACCCTTTGCCACCACCCTCCATTTGCTTCAAACCTGCTTAACCCAACAAAATCTTAAAGTAGGTCAAAGAAAAATCCCATTTAAATCGAGTTTTCCCTTTCCCTACCTTCTCGCCTCATCTCAAATCGGAACATAAGACATAATTTATAAGATAACAAGACTCTACACCTTATCCAAGCCCACTGAAGTAATCTTAAAATCCCCCCCCAGCAGCATCGTCTACCTTCTTCAGAGCATACTTTCCTAATTTTTACTTTTAATTGCAAAGTTAATTTAATAAATCAACTCAAGACTAGGTACACATACACGTGTATATCTTTACCATTTACCACTCAATCTCGATTTGCTTTCCCTTCTCCCTTCCCCCTTTCCCTGTCAAAAAATTCAATTTAAAAACGTTGAACGATAAAAAAGGTGAAAAAGGATTCATAATTCGATTACGGCGCGCACTCCAAAGTTTACATCAAAAGGAAACATTTTCAGCGGGAGAGAGAGATTATATTCAATTAACTTTGGCCTCTTTACACACACCCACAAAGAGATAGTGAAAGACCAAGTGAGATGGGAAGAGGAAGAGACAGAGAGAGAGGCTGTCCAGTAAAAAAAAAAACTAAAGTTAAAGTGGTTTTTATATAAAATTCATAAAAACAAACTTTTACCAACTACTCGCTCTCTCTTTCACTCTCTCCCTGCCCGGTTTTAAATATTCACTCTCAATTAGTGTTGAACTCTCTCTCTCGTAGATTGGTCCTCTGTATGGACGCAGGATATTAAAATCCAAAGTGGACCAGTTTAACTTGATTTCCAGTCAAATTAATGAAGTAGTGGACTCAAGGCAGTCACATGGACATGGACGAACTTATTGAGTTAACTTGTCTCGTTTAACTTAAATGGACGACTTAAAAGTTGGGTTACGATAGGATGGAAGCAAGATATACTTGTACTAAGACCGTTTAACGAAGGACTTGCAATGTGTATTTGAGTCTGTTTGCCAATTAGGGACCAAAAAGCCAACTTAACTCGAAACTATCTCAAGTCCTTTGAAGAAATTTAATCGACAAGCCTTTGCTAAGGTGACGCACAAAGTTAGAAAGAGACCTCAACCAACTTGCGAGTGTGTAACTGAAGACCAAGCCAACTGGAGGCCCAGGTTCACCCCTAACTATGGCGCCACCAAAGTAAGTAAGCCTTTGCTTAGCTAGAAGTCTGTCTATTGCTAATCGACCCAACGCACACACTGAATCACCCATCATCAACATTTCGTCTAAAGGACCACTTTTCGAACCAACTTTATGCAGATCCAACCTTTTTGCGGATCCAACTTTTTGTTGAACCGACTTCTCTGCGAGCTAAAAGGGTGAAACCAGGAGCACATATTCAGACGAAAGAAAATCCATGAGAAACGTGAGATCCAGCAGATGCAGGTACGGCAAGGTAAGGAGGGCAATCCAAGACTGGAGCCTTCAAGGACATACAGGAGAATATCATTGTAGAGAAGCAGTTGAGAAGAAACGGCAACGGAAGTTGAAAGATCGCTGCCAGACAGCCTGAAAGTCTCAATCTGGAGGACAACCAATCAATACAACGCCCGGACGAGAAAGAAGATGAGACAGTCATAGCTAGGCTTAAATAACACAAAGCAGCAGGCACAGATGGTCTATCACTTGATCTGTTTCAGGCTGCAGGCGATGACTTGGTAGGTTAATCCACCGACGAAAGCATGCCCAATGATTGGAACCGTATGCTCGACCCACCTTACATCAATTACTGAGGAATAAGTCTCATAAACACGCCTGAAGCCATTCGTCGACGAACTGGTTACCAGTGCGGCAGATCTTGGAGAAGACTTAGATGGAGAAGAACGAGTTCCAGATCGATATGCTGTCTACGAACACGAAGACACAACATCGACATGAAGGAATTTGTCTACCTAGGCTCTGCTGTGAGCTCGGTCAAAGACATCAGCGCAACTTTTTAGCTAGACCCTAATGAGAAGAACCAATGAGACGCTACACAAGACCCTTATCGTCTCCGTCCTACTGAATGGTGCAGATGCATGGAAGTTCTACTTTCACGGTTCATGGAGGAGAAAATTTAACCACGAGCCCATATAAGCTGTATAGCAACATCGACAGGCTGGGTCATGTAGAACGGACTCGGTCCGAAGAATCTTTGACTCCGCCCCTGAGAGACTACGCAAAAGAAAGCAATGGCGTGCGCAAGTAAAAGGTGACATCAACCAGCTCGGCGTACACAACTCAAGGCAGCATCGACTCTACTCCTGAGGGACAACCTCATCTCCGATGGCGTGCGCAGGTGACCACAATCAACTCGTCGTACGCAACCAGAGGCAGCTGGCTAAGGATTATGCTGGCGACCTCATCTCCGATGACGTAGCGCAGATGGAGGGTGACCTCAACCAACGTGTCGTACATAAGTGGAGGCAGCTTCGACTTCAATCAACTCGTCGTATGCAAGTAGAGGCAGCTGGTTAAGAATTCTGCTAGCTGGAGGGGGTTGCTGGTTAAGACCCTGGTTCACACCGAACTGTTAGATTTTATAGTGATCCAACAACCATTTGTACTTGAAATCTAGTCCAAGACCGACTTAAAATCGTTGCGACAAAAAGGCAAAACGACGTTTAGGTTAGGTTAGGTCCATGTGGCAGGCACATGAATCCGTACCTGCGGAGCCAGCCGAAGCCTCCTATGAAGCGTTAGAGGCTGGCCTATGCTGAAGTCAGCCAGTTCGTTAAGGCTGTAAAAGAGCCTAGCCGGGGACATGTAATCCTCCTGGATGCACGGCTTTAAGATCGCCGTTCACATTCTTGAAACAAACCCCCAACATTGCGTTGTCCTTCATTACTTCCTCTCAACGAAAGAAGATGGGGTGTACACAATGATTATCAACATCCAGTGTCAATTGAATGTATCAAGAGTGTTCTCTGAGTATATGCGACCAACATCACATCGAAACCACTCATCGACAAAGGCACCAAGGACCATTGTGACAGCTCAACACTGCCCTTACACATCATGTGCCAAACGAGACCGATAAATTTATTAATCGAATATCGATTTTTTTTTCTTTTTCCTTGTTACCTTGGACTCTGTACTCTGACACTGAGCTAGGAGGTAGCGCATATAAGGACCTTATTCCTGACACTTGTACACGAGGTGGGGCGGAGATGTTTATTGTGTCACGTGGTGTTCCTTTCAGACCGCGTGGTATGATGGCTTTGACACAATTGTTTACCCATATGAGATGTGTTTTTTTTTTGCCCTATTATCCCCTTCGTACTATGAGAGGATTTTCGTCCTTTTTTCTTGTTTAATTTTATGATAAAGATGGTTACCCGGGTTTCTATTTTTATATAAAGGAACGAAGGGGGAAGGAGAGTCTCTATGAGCGGAATAATGAAAGCCTGTGATGGATTTTGTGAGGTTGTTGATGACAGAAAGATTGGATTACAAAGGACTCTGATTGGTTTTGTTCCTAGATAGAGTGATGGATGCAACACCAATCCGTTGTCAAAGACTATAACTACAAGTCCAACTTCGGCAAAAGGTCTTTCAAAAACGAATCTCTCAGAAAAATAGTTGCCAAAGCACTTGTGAAAGTAAGTGTAACATTGACAACTTACGTTCCACAGTGGCCCACCACACCAAATTTGCATCAACAACTCTAACACAACTTTTATCCGCGAATTGTCCCACTTTCTAACCCAATCCAATCCCCCTACCCTCCCTTTTTGGTCAGAAATACGTACAAAACAAAACTAAAAACATTTTCAATTGTGTTTTCCTTTAACGTCAAACGGATTCGTTTGCTTTTCCTTTTGCAACATTATTTGGAACGTTGAGTTTTTCCTTGACATTTTATGCTCCGTTATCCTCTGCTCTGCTTGCTCCTTTATGCAAACTTATCCCAAAAGTGAAGGAAAAATGTTTTAATATTTACTCGCTCTGTTGACACTCGAGTCTCCTCCACACCGCTGCTGTACCGTTGCACTGTGTACTCTAATCTGACATAACTCAAGGGATGATAATTACGGGATTTTCTGTTTTTTAATGGATAATATGACATTTTGCCACTACGTTGCCCCTAAAACCGGCACATACACACAAGTCAACCAGCCAGCACAGCTCTCTCTCTGTTTGACTTTGTTATTTAGCTTCTACCCCCTTCCCCTGTTGTGGCTGTACGTCACCATATCGAATGAATGCCTGCAATGACCTAGTTTCCCGTCAACTGGAAAACTAACCAACCCGAGGGAATCGTCGGGATTGTTTTAATCACAAACAGGCAAAGCATAGAAAAAAAAAAACGGAAAACAGCTATACTCCCTCCATTTTGTTCACGAAATGGACTGTCATTTCGCCGTTACATGTGTCAAATGGAAAGAAATGATGCGAGTTCGTTACTCTGTCATCTGTCAGTTTAGTTGATTTTGTCAACTTGATTAACTAACTGCAAACGGCGTCGGTAACAGAGGGAGGTAGTTAATTAAAAAGGATGTATGCACATGAGAGGTTACTTGCTAATTACGATTCACTGCACTGCATTGCTGTATGTTTGTATACTTTGACATGGTAGAGGGAGTTTGATGATGGCACTGGTTCCAGTGTCAAATTTTAATGATGACACATGGGATGTGTTGACAGGTTTGACAAGGAACAAAAAAATGGAACTCATTTCGGCTACGAAAATTGAAATTTAGGACGCTTTTGGCATTTGACTGACTTTTTTCCGATGACAAAGCATTTTGTCAAATGACAGTCTCTGACATGTCAAAGATCTGCTATCTCTGTCCCTCTCTCTCTCCTGTATAAACTTGACTGATTTCTATAAAATGTCTCAGCTTCTACGCTTAGTTCCAAGATCCACAAGCTGGGCTTGACGACTCGATCCTTTAGAAAAAAAATGACCATTTTGCCCAAGACGCAGCAAGGCTTCACAAAGTTCTGTCAAAAGTGCTTGCAGTCATCAAGATATCTGATGGTTCCTGGACTCATTTCGAGGCTCCTTCTTCCCTATAAGCTGAATGGACCTCCAAGATTCCGTCGCAAAGCAGTTATTTTCCGAGGTTGCAAGCCTGAAGAGAGGTCAGGCTCATCATCGCACCCAAAGCAGGCAAGTCTAACCTCACAAACCAGAAATATTTTTAAGCCTAGCTTCATGCCTAAGTGCAAGCACAAAACGAGACACCTACATACAGAATTGAGAGGCAGCCAAACACATGCCTTGACCTCAAGGTGAACCTGACAAAGATGGTTACCCACAGTGAGGGACAGTGGATCCTATCACAGTGAGGGACAAGTCATTGCTTAACCTGACGATTTCGTCATACAAACTGTCGAACTGCTACAGCGGGCTCTAAATACCTTACACGAGCATACCGCGACGAGCTCAAAACCCTCACAGCTAATCACAACGTATGTACTCGTAACGTAGGTCCTCGTAACGTAGGTAGTCGTAACACTTTGGTGGATCCTGGGACACAACAGTATCCGTTGTAATGAAATGACGGATGAACTAGCAGAGAACGGATTGGAACAGGACCTCTCAATGGTCAATGATCCAATTCCTCTCTAGAGATGTAGCGCACTCACATCGTGCCATGTATCCAGAGAACTCGGGACCAAGGGACATTCTTGTGCTTCTTCCTATTGGGGGCTCACCTTAGAAGAAAAGAACGCAGCCTTTGCAGAACAAGAATGAATGTCTTCTAAATACTTCTCCAATAACCCGGCTGATCTGTCTAAGAAGCCACCAAAAACCATTCAAAAATTCACAACTGATTCGGGATTGTTCAGGACAGCGGGAGAACCACCAGGCAATTGACTAAGAAGCCAGGGAGTATGCCTCCCAACTTTACCAGGAAACCACTTATACCTACCTACCATTCCTCCGAACCGCCAAGAAAGAAGCGAAAACCCAGGGAACCCAGGGAACACAATGAATCCAATGAAGGCTGCAATCACACCTACAACCCTACTAGGACGAGAAATAAATGAGGTCGAACCCTGGATTCAAGTGGGCTTGACAAGTTGATCGGTAAAGACTGCGCTTGATCTTAAGATCTCATTCTAAGCCCGGATTTGTCTTTTGAACTAGGCAATGTCAGAGCCCCTGACTCCCTGGTTTCTTCTAAGATTTAAAAGGTGTGAAACCCTGTGAAGACACATAAGAGTCTCATTTGTCTTGACAGAGTTATGGAGAACAACTTCCTAAAATTCACACGTCATAAGACTCCCTTACATCTGTCTAAAATTTCCAGACCGTCATTAGAGATAAAACCGAACCTCAATTATCGAATCAGATATCAAAAAGGTTCGTCCGCCTTTGTTAAGCAGCGAGACAGATAAACCCAAATATAGATTGAAAAACCACTCTAAAAAGCCAACCCTAACCCTACCCCCTCCCCGTCTAAATAGAACTTCACACTAAAAAAAAACGAAATTGTAGTTCGCCTGTCATGATGCCTAATGACCCTCGTTATCTGTTTCCCTTCGAATTACATCTCATTAAGTCCCGCCAAACAAGAGAACCGAAAAAAAAAGAAGAAAATTTATACGATTTACACCTTCTGTGCTCCGTGTTGGCAAAGGACTCAGGACCAAGCGGGATTCACCTGATAGCTACTCGAGAAATTTCTGCTTTTTTTTTTTATAATGACTTTAGGTTTATTAAATTCCAAATCGGAGGAGGACAGATGGGAGGCCGATGGTTGTTGGGTAGGCCGCCCACTCTGTACAAACTACTACTACGCAACGGGAAGAGTGTGTTTTGCCTGGGAACACACCGTTGATTAAAGTCCTTCGGATACGCTTGGATACACACGCATACACGTAGATTACACACAAAATCGAGCACCAGACTGAATTATTTAAGCTCCAGAAACCAAGCTCTACCCCACCCGTTGTCTGCTAGGAATGCCTTCCTTCATCCGGTTGCCGCCCACACACGTTGCTCGGGAGGCTAAACAACGTGCCACGTACTTGGGCCAAAGAATTATGGCCTACATTAGGAACAGAATGTCTATTCGAAAAATTCTCCAAGAGGAGGTTTCTTTTTCCCGGGTTTGTGTGTGTGGATAGGTGCGGGTTCAAGTGGGCGGTAGAAAAGGAGAACAGAGAGAAAAAAAAAAACCCTACCGGGAACGGAAATGGAACGTGCTTCCATATTCACAACATTTCCAATTGATGAATGACGAGAGGGCCGCAGCACAACCGATGACGATGATGGGGGCACGGAAACGAGGACGACAAACTTTTATTCACCGTACTAACAATTTACATAATTGTAACCTTAAAGATTCCCCGGATTAGGGCCAAGAGATTAACTGGAATTATTTGGTAAATTCAGCGGAGATATTAAATAACCCAAATATTGGGGTTTTTGTTCCAAAACAGCACGGTGAACAGCCCCGGGAGGATGGTGGCGAATTTACGCAGAATTATGGATTAAAGTTGAGCGCAGCAATAGCAAGTTGTTGCGTTAAATTGATTTCGAAGAGATTCATTCGAAAAAAGAAACGATTCCTTACCAAAGTACAGTTGATTGATATAAATGGTGTTAGGAGCCGTGAGGACTTATTGGATTCGAGGAGAGATCTAGAGTACGAAAGAGGAAGAAATCTCTATAAAATGACGCCCCTGACGATATGCTAAGTTTTTTTTACAATAAATCAGTTGTTCTCAACTCCAATAGGTGGCAGAGCTTTCATCGTAGTTTCCAGGGGACAAGAGTGGCGAAACTTCGGTACTTTCCCAAGAGAAGAGTGAATCACAACACAACGTTGGCAATGCCTTCGTATCTGAAGCCGGGCGAACCATCAGCTGATTTTGGAAACGACTATGAACTGGCTGAACGTTTTCGAGAGACTATACGTTGAAAACGTAGAAAAGATTAGATTAGATAATGAGGTGCGACTTAGTCCCTTATCACTGCAGCCAGAGCTCCTCCATGAGACCGATGATGAATCCGGTGATGTCCTTGGGTGAGCTGGTTGTTGGTTATATCTTCCGCCTTGAGGTTATATTGCCCAGAAAATGATGACGTGTTCTCATGAGGCAGTTACAGTGGAACAGTAAGTGTCCAACATGTGTTATCTTGTGCTAGATGTCATGAGATGTTTTTTAACCCGACAGCGTTCGGCTCATAACAATTATGAGCCAGGACAAGGCCACGGAGGCATCTTGGTGTATGCCAGCGAGACGGCGGCATGCTAGGCTCGTCAGACCAGGCTCTAGGCTCTTGCCCCCCTCTCACATATACCGCCTGCTCGAACACTTTTGATTCGTGCCTTAACTAGCTAATAGAAGAAGAGGGTTCTCTAATACCCCAATTAAACTTCGGACGGACACTGAAAAAAAAGATAGAAAAGGAGAGAAAAGAAAGGGAAGCTCTAACTCGAAGGCCTTTGTCCCTACAGAGGAGATACAATGGGAGGGGGAAACTTACTCTACCTTACTAGCCTTAACTATTCCTAACGTTATCCTCCCCTTCCATTGTCGCTCCCCAATGAGGGTTCGTCCCGTTCCCGAGACACGCCAGATGATGGCGGCGACGGTATGGCCAGCCCTTCCAACCGTTGCTATCTACCTTAGCTTATTAATTCGAATCTGACTTCTTCTTGGGGGCTTTCGTTGGTTGTACATTAGACGTCACTCAAAGCTGGCACCAACGTACTATTTTGATTCCGCCTTGAGACCCCTGCCTTGGGAGACTTTTTGGTTCAAACTCATCTGTCCACTGTCCAAGGCAAACACCACTTTCTCACAGGTCAGCAACCCTTGAAGGGTTGGAGCCTGAACTAATTCCGCTTTCCATCCTTCACGGTTCCTGGCACACTGCTTCCAGTTTCCTCCTTAAACCGGACGTTCGGTCTTCCTTTTCTGCATGAACAAGGTGAAGGAGCATTCTTGCCCATTCGCTCAATGTGGCCGAGCCGATGGATTTTTGCCTTCCGAACTACATCCACATCTTTATACAGCTCGTAGAGTTCAAGGTAATATCTTCTCCTCCATTCGCCC
Source organism: Criorhina ranunculi (assembly GCA_951813785.1). Taxonomy (NCBI): domain Eukaryota; kingdom Metazoa; phylum Arthropoda; class Insecta; order Diptera; family Syrphidae; genus Criorhina; species Criorhina ranunculi. Next base: position 3,216,862 of record OX638385.1, on the reverse strand, counting down.
TCCTCGCAGGCAGGATCAAATATTCGACGTAGAATTTTTTGTTCTTATCGTCCAGTATTCAACTCCATAAAGCCTGATTTTGGACCTTCGAGTTATGAGTTTGGACCCTAATTGACACAAACTAGTCTTTCCTATTTAAGGTGTAATACCAGACGCTCTATGGAAGTCCTACACACAAAGTTCAAGTTTTAGTGCTGACAGTTGTTGTAGAAGACGAAGTGGACATTATTTGACCGATTTTGAGTGTCACTACATAGAATGAATGGACACCAATGCTCTGGTCCGGAGAGTCTTCGAATCGTCCCTCCGGTTTTGATTCGAAGACTCTCCGGACACAGAAGAAGAAGATCTTGCCTGAGGTAGCGCGCACAAGCAGAAGAACACCTCAACGAACTCGAAGCCCAGGTTCATCCGTCTCATTTTGTGACTTCAAACCCTTCCAATGTAATTTTCGAAGTTGTCGCTTGCTTTGACCAATGAAAGCCGACTCATTTCCAAAGACAAACTATCACACATCGCCCTACAAATAAACCAAAGAGGTTCCATTAAACAATCCTCCTTTTCACCCAAGACTGTTACAATTGATTGAAGATACTTTAAATCCCTTACGATTGCAGATCATTGACATTATCAAATCTGAAATTCCCTCAACCGTATGTATAAGGAGTTCATATTACTCAGCACTTTATCCTCCTCAAGTTCCTCCTTTTCTATTCGGCAATAACCATAAATCTAAGTCTACAATGTCACGGGACTGATATTCAATACACACACACAAAATCCTTGTAGAGGACTCTTTCCCGGCAAAAAAAAAACAAAAAATTTCAAGTGAAATTCAAAACCACAGCAATTTTCTGTTCACTTTCATCCCCCCTTCAAGTCGACTCTGCCACCCACTACAAGAAGACACACAGACAAACGACAAAGAAAACTAATTTAACTGCACACACATATTGATGATGGAACACCATCCTCATCAACAAGGATATCCCAAGGAAACCTATCAATTTCCCAAAGAAAAAACACTCGAAACAAGTTTCGGCAAAAAAAAACGCACAACACCCCCCTCCCCTACACTAGAGTTGCCAATTGCTATTGATTTCTGATTTCAAACACCAAAACGCTACTTTAAGTCCTTCGTCCTGACGGAATTAGAGAACACTTCGACAGGCAAGCACACTCGTAATTGTTTTTGCTTTTCGTTTGATGTTTGTGAACCGACACACCACCGGAAAAGTATTTCAAATGTGTGTTGACAAGGATTCCGCTTCTTTTTTTTTTGTGGTTATCGAAGCATGTGAGGCTGTAGACTGTAGGCTATATGCCATTGCGTGCAAATTCATTGAGCATAAAACTGTAAACACGGAACCATAAGGCGAGAGAGGTATTTTTGTTTTGTTTTTCAAAAGCCATACACCATGCAGAGTGTGAACAGAACAGTGAAGCGGTAATTTACCACAAAATTTTGTAAAGGGATGAGTTCAGCACCTTGCGACGACGACGACGTTCATAAGCAATTTTCATGGAACATCGACCTCAAAATTGGAAATGAACTGTCGTCGATGGTGGTTTCACAGGAAATTTGGTTGAAGGAATCGACAGATACAATGGGAGTGGAACTTATTTCTTAATAAGACACGAGTTAGAACCTGTCGTCTCCAGAAATAGGAGAAACGAGGAAACGAGCCACAAAATCGATAAGGGAACCCTCAGTGTCCCACTTGTTCTGTAACAAGTCCAATGAAGACATTAGGAAAGTTGAAAGCGAGCGAGTGAAGCAAGCGACTGGGAGGCACGCAGTGCTTCACTTGTTCTGTAATAAGTCCAGAGGCGACATTAGGACAGTTTAAAGCGAGCAAGTGAAGCAAGCGACTGGTAGACACGCAGCGTTTCACTTGTTCTTCCACAAGTCCAGAGACGACATTAGGAGAGTTCAAAGCGAGCGAGTGAAGCAAGCGACTGGTAGAAACGTAATGCTTCACTTGTTCGGTGACAAGTCCAGGGACGACATAAGGAGCGTTCAAAGCGAGCGAGTGAAACAAGCGACTAGTATACACAAAATGCCTCGCTTGTTCTTCCACAAGTCCAGAGACGACATTAGGAGAGTTCAAAGCGAGCGAGTGAAGCAAGCGACTGGTAGAAACGCAGTGCTTCACTTGTTCTGTAACAAGTCCAACGACAACATTAGGAGCACTAAAGCAAGCGAGTGAAGCAAGCGACAGATGAACACGCAGTGCTTCACTTGTTCTGCAGCAAGTCCAGAGACGACATTAGGAGAGTTTAAGGTTAGCAAGTGAAGCAAGCGACTCGTGTACACCAGTAACAAGGCACCACCCCCTATCGAAACAACTAATGACGCAGCACATGCTCCATATTTAACGAACAACGAACCTGCCTCGTGTGCCTGTTGAAGGATGAGACATAAAGAATTGCACAGCCCTACTATCGGTCGCTCCCGTTTTCAGTTGTCAACCCCGTGTTGCATGTTAATCTTTCCAAAATCTGTTCAAGTGCTTGCCTACATTGGTACTATTGACAAGCTGTCAGTTGTGCGTTCAACCGTTGTTTCTTCAGGACAACTTGGACTGTCAATACCAGTCAGTTCCTATTCCACAGACAGAAACGCTTATATCACCGACACACTTAGACCCAGTAGAAGGTCCATTGTGGCCTTGGGTTCGATTAGGTAAGGTGGCTGCTTCCGCTAAGCCAAAGCACAGGAGTTGTAGGTCCATTCTGTTCTAAGGTTAGGTTAGGTAAGGCTAAGCAGGAGCACACAATTGTGATACCACGTAGAGTACCAGAAACCAGCACCAGGAACCTTGCCTGATGAATTCCCTTGTCAGAGAAGAAGCAATAGATAACCTTACGATGCAGACCCCTTGGTGTACCACACTATGTTCTGAAACCTGTAGGCCCAATGACATAGCTCTTTATTTTGAAAACCTCGAGTTTGACTAAATCGCATAGGCATTTGGTTGCCTTCTTCGCTTTTAAAGCTTAGCAGGGCAGGAACAAAGAAGGTGGGTGACCGTTTCTTCCTCTTCCTTGTCTCTATAGTGTCCCCGGAAGGCTAAGAAATCTGATGTAGCACTCCCTACAAAAGGTTGATGTTTAAGGAAAAGAGTCAAGGTCCCAAATGGCAACTTTGAGGAACGTCAGAAATATCCTCAAAACACCAAGAGATGGATTTCTAAGAGTTGCTTTGGATAGACACCCTTCCGTTTCCTTAGGGAGGTAGAAGTGGCTGTCTGGTAGGTCCTTCCTTGGTGAATCCAATCAGGTAGCAGCCTAACTCTGTCTGGTAAGTTCTACCGAAAATTCTAGAGAATTCTTCCCTTGACGAGTCCAATCTGGCTAGCGCGTCAGCTCCTTCATTCCCCTCTTTGTTACCATAGCCGTGGACAGCCCTTTCCCTCAAGCCAGAAACTATTTAATAGGCTTCCTACACGTTTTGTTTTCACAACCCTTATCAGTGTCAGCATAGATGTTTCCTTGTGCTGCCCGTGGGCGTGGACTTGATAAGGGTGACGGAAATGAGCTGGTCAAATCCTTGCTTGTTAGCAACCCAAAATGGGTCATTCATATACAAACCAATTTCCTTATTAACGCCGAATGACTTTGGCTATAAAAGTTTTCAAGAAAACGTCCTTAAGTCACGATAGGTCATCTACAAGATTAACCAAACCAAACCTTCAACTTGTTCGAATTCCTTTCGCAAGTCATTTGCTAAAATTAATCAATCACATCGTCCTGATTTCCTTTTTTTTTAAAGTTAATTAAACTCCAAAGTCCCCCCTCTGTCCTACCCCCGCTTCAGCGCAATCAAGATCAATACAAAACCAAAACAAACAAGAAAAAGTTGAGAGCGCCATTAAAATTGACATATGACCTAACGTGACTGTGCCACCTGCTCATTCATGACAGTCTTCCTTTTGGGGGCTTAGGTGTCCTTAATGGCCAATTTGTAGCAGGCTGCCACACCACACCCAAATATTCTTCCTCCAACTTTGGCACTTTTTCCCTAATTGCAGTATAGGCGTTTGTATCTTGCTTTTGTATCTTGTTTTTGTGTGGATGTGTCCATTAATCACACATCGACTGGGTGATGGTCCTTTTCTTATGGTAGTCATCATCGTCAGGCCACCACCGCACAGTATCCACGTCATTATCAGTTTCGAGAAGGCGTAAACAACGTCCCGCCATGACAAATGGAAGTCCGTCCAAGAGAATGAGAGATTTGTGTGACAAGATTATGAGGAGTGTAGTCCGGTCCGGTCCGACGACGACGACGACGACGACGACGACATACGCTAAAAGTGTTGAATTGGCCTGATTTTTTCCGGAAGAGAGGGTGTGAATAATTGACAAGTCAAAGGAGGAGCTGGGACTAGTGGATACTTCACTCTGATTAATGGAATTTGGGTTTCGTAAGTGCCATATGGCGGTTGTCGATGTGAAGTAGGTGCTATTGCTAAATGCCAAAGTTTGGGGGCGAAAAAAAAAACAGATAAGACCAGACAAAAAGCTGTTAATTGCGTTAATAGATTAAGTTAAGCTGTAGGAAGTGTTCAAATGACGATGACGAGTGTCTTTATGACTCGCCATCGCGAGATTACTTATCCATTTGGACTTTTGGGAAAGTTTAGCGAGGCGTTTGGGATTGGGGGATTGACAATTAATAGGACATGGACTTGAAGTTCATCAAAATTAAGAGGTTTCATCGTTTGGAATTCCTTCGTCAAGTATACAAATTGGCAGCTAAATCTGCGGCATTAAGGCGATTGAATTGAATTTCTGTTTTTTTTTTCCTTCGATTACCAAGCTCGAACGCTAGATGGCGCTGATCGATTCATTAAATTCCATCTTGGGACACACCTACGTTCATAAATTGTTCAAATTCACTCCTAATAGGGTTATCACTAGAAATAGTGCCACGTCCAGACATGGACTTGAAGTTCATAAACATCAAAAGGGTTCCATCGTACTCAGGAGGTTTGGAACTTCTTCGTGAAGTTTCGACATCAAATCCAGTGTCCTAATCTACCATTTCGTACCTAAATCAGCAACATTAAGGCTGATTTTAATTTTTAATTTAATTCACTCTTGGAACACACCTGCGTTGATAAATTATTCGAATTCACTTCATAGCCGATTGAGTAGCAGACATTTCTTTACAGAAGACCGTCCCAAGGCTGTCTTTCCTTCCTTAGTTTGTTGCAAACAGATATTTACAAGCCCTGAGAAGATAAGAGCCTTCCTTGACATTTCAAGATTCTTGCAAACTCTATCTGTCCGTTTGTTCTTTCCTAACGACTCCTTCTATGCCTGAGGCTGTCTTAAACATCCCAAGCCTGTCTGCCCTCCCTTGCCTTGTTTCAAAATTGATTTTTACAAGCTCTCCAAAGATAAAAGCCTTCCTTGTCGTTTCATGATCTTTAGAAACTCTGTCTATCATCAATGTAAAGCTCCTTTGTTGCCTTAGACCGTCTTAAACGTCCCAAGACTGACTGAGAACATAAAGGCCTTCCTTCTTACAAACTTTGTCTGTCCGTTTGCCCTCTCCTATCGTCAGTTTCAAGCTCCTAAGACCATTGGCTTTCCATTACCCAATCACTTACAAATTAATTACCCATTCGGCTTTAGCTTCAAAAAAAACGTCGATCCAAAGTCGAATAGTCCTCGTAAAATTTCCAATTCTTTCCATAAATGTCACTCGAAGAAATACGGGACCATATACACAGCTTTGAACATGCAAGACTCTGTATGTCTTTATAGTAAACAAGAACGCACACGATTTACGACACTCGAAAGAGCTTTCAACCACCTACGGGGGCACACATGGCATCTCCTTCCCCATTTCCCCCAAATCCCATGTAAAAAATAAAAAGGAAACAACATGGGATTGGGGGGGGGAGTTGAAAAAAAAATCAACATACCACCACCCACACCGATTCGTCGCTCTCATTATCCCAGTGGAGACTGGAGTCATAAAGTATTAAACTTAATCTTCTGTTTGTCGTCTTCACTGGTCTTCGCTCTCTCTTTGTGCGAGAATAGATGAAGATAATAGAACTTGAATACAAAAAGGATAACGCCCGTCCCTCTCTCGAGAGAGAGAGCTACACATGGCAAGTATCCAAAAATAAAAAGAAAGACATCTTCGGACAAAATGTGCACAAGAGGAAGAGCACCATGAATTAACTCACAACTTCCTTGTCAGCTTAAGGACAACACATCTTTTCACAAAAAGACACCCAGAGAAGGACACAACTACCGAAGAGGGACCACGAAAGAAAAACGAACAAAACGAAACGACTATAAGGAAGGGATGTGTTTCATTCGAAAAAAAAAAAATAAATGTACACGAAATCCGAAAGTGAATTATTAAGAGACACGAAAGGCACACACACACACATACACCCGTCGTCGTCGTACATTTCGAGCGTGTCCTGTGTCCTGAGTACTGACACCAGAATGGGTTAGTAACCTCTGAGTGCTGCGTTAGCTAGAAAATAGGAAATGACAGGCACGACGAACGCCAACTATTTTGAATGCAGCATCCATGGAGCGTTATGAATAATTTAAATGCAAGCAGTTGACTGTCACTCTCTCTCTCTGTGTGTGTGCGGGTGTAAGTGTCAACTATAACAACCGGATATGGTGGCCATCATCATAATCATTATCCTCACCATCATCATTGCTGTCGTCGTCGGTGGGTATTGCGCGGCACAAATGATAGATGGATGGACCGGATAGTGAAGGGTGTACGCGAGGAAGGAAGAAGGATCTTTAAGAATGACATCTTGGAACCGTATTTGGGTGGGGGGACTCGGCTTTTTGTTTGAATGAAGACCGATGTGCATGGACAAGGCTCATCTGTCTTAATGAATTTCCTTGAAAATATCCAAACACCGTAGGCAACTTTATTGTGTGCGTGGCTTCCAAGAATTGGACGGAAGTTGACGAAGAAAGAAAGAAGCGTTGTCAGAGGTAAAGGACCCTTCAAACGGTGAAATGTAAATAATTAAGTTTCTTGGGAAATTTCAGGTGAATTTCAAGAGCTTTAGAGACATTTGACATCCTTAAAGCGAAAGGAGATAATGTATTGAGCCTTTCTGTCGAATTCGGTGCTTCAACCGCTTTGGAGCCTTCAGGCACTTCTGTAAAATTCATCAAGGAGAACTCGTTGTGTTCTTTCGATTCTACAAGCACGTTAGTCCCTTCTACAGGCATTTCAGAGTCAAATTTGTCAAGGAAAGCTCCTACTTTTGCATCAAGACAGAGATTTCGTAAATTCTGGTCTCGATTAAGCCGAAAGGCCTCCACGCTCAAGTCGAAAACGAGTACTAAGACTTCAAAACAACGTCCAGTGGCAAGAATCGTTGAATCGAGCGGCTTCTTGGATTCCTGTTGAATTTGAACCTTCTCCACCATCCAGCTCTTGCTGACGTCTCTGAAACTGGCTCCAGACGTCGTTCAGTAGCTATTTGGATTCCTGTTGAACCTGAACCTTCTCCACAGTCTAACTCTTGCTGACGTCGCTGAAACTGGCTCCATACGTCGTTCAGTGGCTTCTTGGATTCGTGTTGAACCTGAACCTTCTCCACCGTCTAGCCCTTGGATAGACGTCTCTGAAACTGGCTCCATAAGTCGCACATAATAAATTTCACAAGGGAAAACAGAATAGGTCCCAGAATTCATCCCTGCGGCACTCCTTGTTTCATCGGTTTCAGCGCTGACTGGGGCTGTTTTTAAGGGGAAACTCCGTAGAGATGCTCCTGTCTTCAACAAAGAACTTGAAGGCGTTTACTGGGACGACTGGAAAACACAGCTAGAGACATGTAAAAATACCCATTTCAAGGGTCAATGACGCCCACATGACACTTGAACTTCAACCACTGATTGCTGAGAGAAACTTTTAAACCCCTCGTTACCCATAGATACAAAACTCAACTTGCTCTGAAGCTTGTTTGAAATACGATTAAGAAAACCCAGTCTGCCTGGCCCTCCTCCAAAATCCAATTACATCCTCCTTCTCTGGATTTTTCCTGAAATTCATCACAACACCCAACACCCAACGTTCACCTTTCAAACACCAGTCTTCAGTCTATCCCACCTAAGAAATTTTCCGAAATTCAAAACCATCTCTAAATTAAGTTTCTCGTATCCGGAGTGTTTAAGTAGCTTTAAATGGATGGTGGTGTGGATCCTATTCCAAATCCACATCAAAATGAAACTCTGAAAAGGAAGAAGAAAAAAACAAACGTTACCTCCATCACGTCCTTTGCGCTTCTTTTTCGATGAACTACTGCTGCTGCTGGTATTGCTTTGGTTTGATGAACTCTTATCCTTGCTCTTCCATCGAATCAGCATTTTGAATTATGTGGTCGGTCTTCAAGTCGGCGAAAGACAGGATTTCAATAATGATGGAATGCTTTTGGTTGCGGTTTTTGTTTTTTTATCACACTTTACGCGCACTTCAAACGGACAACACGGACAGATGCAGGAGTAGCAATGCCATGTTAGATGTGTTCCGGATGTTGTATTTCGTTTTTCGTCCTGTCAATTTCAAAAATGTCGGTATATGTCTGTCTTCCGAATGATTACCACTCTTTTTCCCTCTAAGGGTTGTGTTGCTAGGGATATTTCGAACGAAGGGCGGTTTGGTGAGACGAGGACTTCGATTTCGTTGCTTTACGGATAATTAAATTCTTTCGTGGACCTTAAATTGATTATTTCCACTGGAAATGTGTTCTGCGTCCTAGAAAAGGGTTTTTTTTTGCATTCCATTGGGGGGGAAGGCGATTGTAGAAATGAAATTTTAATTGGTCAAGTTGATCGGATCGGATGGGTTTTGCAGGGATTCTCTTCAATGGACAAGGAGATCTCGTACTCGTACATATTTGGGGAGAGAGGTGGGTATAATTGGAAGCCGCCTATGACTAGGAGGTTATTTTTGGTAGACAAATTGATTTACAGTTTAATGACTTTCACATCGAAACAGCGTGAATGTGAATGAAGACTTTTGAGGTAGGCAATCCCACGAAAGGGGGTGGTTTCGATAGGAGAAGGGGTGTGTTTTCATTTGAACACCCTCGTTTTGTTTTGTAATGGGGACTTGGGCAATTTAGCTATTCGACGGGAAGTACATAGGTTATGGTGTTATGGGAGATAATTTAGCTCTGGTGGCATAGGCTATTCTTTGGAAACTGAAAGAAAGAATCTGTGAGCCCCATCCTTGATATTTATGAGAAAAACATGCAAATACAACCGCCGTCGTTGCAACTAAGAGGGATAATGACACGGTCTGACCCCAAACCCCTTTAGAACCACTCTAGACTTGAAGACACTGAAGAATGGAGGCAACTAGAAAAGAAAAGGGAACTCTGACAAAAGAAGAGAGATTTGAGGCAATTTGGACGATCAACAGTCATGGAATCGAGAGTTGAACAATCAATGAAGAGCTGCTGAGCTGTGTAGCATGCCTATTATCTCGAAACTGACATCGACTTAGCCAGAAGAGTGAAAGTCCAACGATTGAAGTGGCTGGGTCATGAAGAGCGAATGGACACCAATGCTCCGGTCAGAAAAATCTTTAAATCCGCCCCAAGGGACAGCGCAGTAGAGCAAAACCGCGACTCAGGTGGCGCACGCAAGTAGAAGGGGACCTCAACCAGCTTAGTGTCTGAAACTGGAAGCAGCTGGCTTACGATCATACTAGCTGAAGACATTGGCTGAGGCCCAGGTCCACCCCGGACTGTAGCGCCACCTTAAGTAGCGCTCTAAACTAACTAACGTCCTTACAGGGCACTGTATCCTAGCAGTGGATCTGGACCTACTTCAGATCTACTGGCGGCCCACCTTAGAAGAATGCGTTCAAGCAGAACGGGGCAGGATGCATACGCAGAAAAAGCGAGACAGCTACGAAGTGAAGCGCAGAGGCTGCGGGAATACAAACGTGGAAGAGAGCACAACTCACTTTCTATGCGAATGCCCCAGGCTTCACAGAACAAGAAAGACGGCCCTCGGTGGATACTTTTTTAACGACTTTGGGCGACCTTTCTAAGAAGCCACCGAAAACCATTCTAAAATTCACTACGAATTCAGACCTTTCTTTTGTTTTTGCCTTTTCAGATATTCCACGTTAAAGGATCACAGAGGGTCCGTAGAGATCTACCTACCTGTGATTTAAATGTACCTAAGGACCATTCCAAACAAACGAACTACGTAACCCTCCTGTGGACGTCAGCAAACGAAAAACACAAAAATTCAAGACATATCGCCTCAGAAGTCTCAAAGACTCTGGGACTGAGCTATATAAAGCAAAATTTCCATATCCAGTCAATCAAATTGTGGTCAATGGTGGCTTAAGGATCTTTAGCTTCACCAACTCTAGATTAAATAAACTTTGAAATTCGCTCTAACCAGAGTTATTTAACAAAAACTTCCAATATACCATTCAGGACACCGTCTTAGTGTTGTAGATTCGCCCTCCTACTAAGAAAATGTTACAAAGTTTCAGAGGAATAAACAAATCGGATCCTGGACTGCAACCTTAACTCACAATCTTGCTAACAACTTCACCCCTTGTCCGTAGTCTTCTACGAGGAAGAGAAAGATGTGGATCGGAACACCTATCGTGTCTGTAGTCGTCTACGAGGAATAGGAAGATGTGGATCAGAACACCCATCGTGTCCGTAGTCCTCTACGAGGAAGAGGAAGATGTAGATCTGAACACGTATCGTGTCCACAGTCCTCTACGAGGAAAAGAAAGATGTGGATCAGACCACCTATCGTGTCCCTAGTCCTCTACGAGGAAAAGGAAGATGTGGATCAGAACACATATCGTGTCTGTAGCCCTCTACGAGGAAGAGAAAGATGTGGTTCGGAACACTCATCATATCCGTAGTCCTCTACGAGGAAGAGGAAGATGTGGTTTAGAACACCTATCGTGTCCGTAGTCCTCTACGAGGGAGAGGAAGATGTGGATCAGAACACCTGTCCTGTCCGAAATTTTCTACGAGGAAGAGGAAGATGTGGATCAGAACACCCCTCGTGTCCGTAGTCCTCTACAAGGAAGAGGAAGACGTGGATCATACCATCTATCGTGTCCACAGTCCTCTACGAGGAAGTGAAAGATGTGGATCATAACACCCATCATGTCCGTAGTCCTCTACGAGGAAGAGAAAGATGTGGATCAAAACACCTGTCGTTGAACAGGACTAAAGCCTTACATACGAATCTTCAGGCGACTCAATTTAAATACGAAAGTTCACATTTTAATTTCGAAATTCATTGTTTATGAAGGTCCTTAACGTCCCTCAATTAATCACCCCAAATTAAGAGACAACGGGCACAATTTTAAAGTACAAATTAATTTGCCATCACGTACATCAATGTACACCCTTACAGCCTACAGCAGCAGCAACATTGCCCATCAGTTCATGGTAATTAAATCAACAAATTAAATTTGCCAACGACTACAAAAAAATAAAAAAAATAAAAAATGTTTAAATTCCTCGTTCATAATTAAGATAAAACCGCCAACAAAAATAGAAAGAAAAAAAAAAAGAAAACAACCAACGACTTGCATGCTTATCACCATTAAACAGCGTCATCATTAATTTCATAATTTTCCGCCCACCCGGACCCGACTCAGGAAAAGCAAAAAAAAAATATTTAATTGGTGTTCATTTTACGCACGAATTGCATTCTGTTTCTCTGATTTCATACAGCTCCCCACCCCCACTTCCCATTACGGACCACCCAGCTCTCAGTTTGTTTACTAACCCCTAGAGCGATTTACATTTGTTTTGTTGGTCGACCACAACAATGAAGAATAACAATGGATGGAAGGAAGGAAGGGAAACACAAAAAAATAAAATCGAGGGATGGACAGGACAGGACAGACGGTATTTTTTTTTTTAAATGACGCCAGCCACAAAACCTCAAAATCGAATCAGACAAACATAAACTACTTGTCTATTGTATCTAGTCCACCAGAAGCTCAATGAACTAAAGGGGCAGTGTATACGGCAATAAAAAATGAAAAAAAAACAAGAACAAGCAAACACTATCAATTCCTAGAGGTTATTGTCCTTTTTCCCTCAATGCATGCAAACATCCCTCTTTGCATGAGTAAAAAACAAAAATATCCCTTTTCACACCACCACCAGTAGAGATGATGCACAAATGCATTCTGATGCACTGGAGTGGGACACGAAGATCGTCTTCTTTTCACAGTTTCCAGTTTGCACTACCTAATACAGTTCCGTGTCATATACTCCCCCCACCCCTCCTGCTTTGGAAAATCGCATAATAACAACTGAAAATGTCCCAACCCCTCTGTGAAGAGAAAATCTCCCAAAAAACCAAGGTTTTTCGCTCTTTCAAACTATGTGAGAGGTAAACCCTCTTCAAATTCGTCCCCAAAAGAAAATGAAACAAAACTGTCCCTTGTCCCTTATCCCTTAACCCTTGTGCCATGTTTCGGTCGCCTTAGGAAATTTGCAAAGAAAATCTCTGTTGATAGAGAGAAAAATTTCCCAATTTCCCTCCAAAGAAAACAAAACCAAATTTTTGCAATGAAATTCAAGGGAAATTGAAGGGAAATTCAAAGGAAAATTCGATTCTCTATATCTCTGGAGAAAACTATCGCAAATGGTTACGGAAATTTATTTTTTTTTTTACAAAATTTCTCGTTATTTTGAATATTTTGATGAATTTTTCTTTCCACACCTAAAACTGCACACACACAAACTCTCAAGAAAAGACGCAGTTTTTCGCAGCATACTTTGCGGCATTTACATTTCACCACCTCTCTCTCTCTCTCTCTCTCTCTCTTTCTATGTACACAGAGACACCCTTTCCAAATTAAAAAAAAAAAAGAAAAATCTTTTCTATGCCGACCCATCCGATCAGGAAATTTTTCCATTTTCCAATATTTTTACACGAAAATAATACAAATTTTCCACACAATTTTCAAAGAAGCACCTAGAAGTATACACTTTGAAACGTTGAAACACTTTTTTTGCAGCTTTTCTTCGGTTTTCAGTGGAAATTCGTTTCCAAAATTTTTTTACTTTTTTACACTTCACTGAGCCGAACTTTTGAAACTTTTTTTTTCCCGACTTTTCTTTTAGATATACTCGCTGTAGACACTTGGAAAATGTAATTTTTTAGACATTTTCCGATCGAAAAATGTGACTTTTGTTGGAATAAATTTTCTTTTTTGGTTTCTGTGTCATTCGAAAACGCGTTTTGAAACGCCCTACACACACGAAGGCATCCGCTTGGGTTAGCCGCCCGACTCGAATTGTGATGGAGAAGATTATTCGGTGTGTGCTATGGCTATGGCTCTGTGGGAAAAGAAAATTCCGTGTTTCCGCCCAAAAAGAGTGTTTTGGCATTTGGCCCTTTTGTAGGAAATGAAAAATTTCCCTAGATTTCTCCATTTTTCAAGATGAAAAATGCGCGCTCTTTCCTGACAATTTTCCACCGGCATTCGGTGCGCAGTAAAAGGAAAATTCCCTTACATTTAGCGAGGATGCAAACCATTGAAACAGCGCATGTTTCAGATTGAATGGATGGGAAGGGTGGGGGCTTATAAAAAATTCACCTTATGCTTCTACCTTTATGGGCAAATGGCATCCTTTCAAACAAACATCTTCGTTGTTAGAGCAGTGCGCGCCTCTGAAGGATGTATATATGTATATATAGGGAATTTATTTTACACAGGCCAAGACGGGAGGGTTTCCTTAAGGAAGTTTGATTACACCGACCTCTGTAAACATAATAATGGTGAGGGCATTTGAAATTCATGAAATTCATGAAATTCACCCCTCGATGGTGATTTTTCATTATTTTTTCCCCAACCCTCCTGCCCCTGTCCACACTATCCTATTGTGACGTCTGAATGGTGACTTGCAACCAACCCTTCACTTTGGGGAGAGGAAATTTTTGGTCCACGCATACACACATCCTTCCTCTCGTTTCATACCCAAAAAAAAAAAATTCAACATTCTGATGCGCCGCGAGTATGACGTAATGAATGCCATTGGGGTTGGTAAACATTTGAAGGAGGAAGCCAACGGATACGTACACATTTACATACGCAAAAGTTGAAGTGCATCAAATATCCTTCCATCCAAAGCCACCTTGACAATTAGTTGTCCTTTCATATAAAAGTTTCGCTTGCATGTTTGCTCGGGTGTTGTTGTTGTTTTTTTTTTTGTTTTGTTTACCCAACAACTTGATGCAGTTTGGACTGAAAGGCGGCGGGGGGCGAGGAGCCCTAAATACATGTCAGACATGTTTTCTTAGCATTTTTTTCTCATGCTGATGATGGGAAATTTATTTACAACGACAAGACTTGGGAATAATGAGGAGGACGACGTGTGTTGATGGGAAGGGGTTGTGATTTATTGGCCTGAATTGAATATTCATGTTTTGAAACGACTTAAGGGGGTGGGGAGAGGATGATTTAGTTGTTCAACTTGTGAACTTTTCAATGAGTTTAGTGGAATGGTTTGTGCATTGACTAGGGATTTATGGATTATTATACTTGAAAGCAGCACTTAGGCTGATGATGTCGGGTAAATGTTGTAAATTTTCCCCAAGGATTGGGTTAAGTGGAGTCTGGTGGATAAAACCCCACCACTGCTTGGTTGACTGGAATTTTTTGGATGCTGGAGGCCCTACTGCCGATAATAACTCCCAAATCCGTTCCTTAGGCTTAGATAATCACAAGGCTGCGCTGCTTAGTAAGTCACCAATGACCCATACGTCGCCAAGAAGATGTGCCTTGATGAGTTCTAAGTAACCCACTACCCAAGATGTCTCTAGGCAGCAACGACTTGCAGAAATAGGATATCCTCTACCGATGACAAAGCCGAAAACCCTTTCAAAAAGCCTTTAAAGACGATTGGACTGTGCCGGCCACAAAACTGCTTCCAAGAGAAGAACCAGTTTAACTAGGCTGTCCTATCCCAACGTTTCTTATCAACACTACAACCTCCTAAATCCTCCTCCATTTGTACTTTATCGGCTCCAAGTCCACACATTGTTTCGTGCGGACAGTGTCAACTCTATTCATTCGAAATCGAGTTTCCCAAACTGCAAACGATTCGTGTACTCACTATCAACTTAGCAAAACCACCACCAAATACCCAAACCGAAGTAATATAAATCTTCGTGTCTAAACTAAATTTTGTTATACGAAGCTTCTCAAACTGAAAAGAAAAGTTTTTGTTCAAAAATCTACTCACGTATCCGTTGTCTTTCCATGATGCGCTGCACTTCTCCTGCTTCGGAGCCACTTTCACTCTCGTACATCTGCGGATGAATTGTCGGCGGTAGCTGATGCTGAGCGATGGGTTGCATCATTGCTGCTTGTGGTGGCATTTTGTAGCTCAGCTGTTGCATTGGCATAGATCCCGAGGGACGACGGTTTATCGGTCGATAGAGTTGATCCTGGACCTTTACATACACTACATTTCCATTCGGTTGTTGTTGTTGCGGTTGTGGTTGGGTTAGGAAAGCACCCATATCTTGTTGTCGGCTAAGATGCTGTTGCGCCTGGGGAGCGTACCGTGGACTCAGTTGAACTGGCAACCGGGGACTGTGCTGTAAGGCCCTGGTTGGACTCCAGTAGATCTGGGAGCCGACCTGATTGCCGCGTCCCAGTATCAAAGGTGTGGCTCTGCCGTCCATTCTAGGGCGTCCTTGTTGCTGCTGCTTGATCTGGATGTATCCATAGGGACTTGGCATCTGGACCTGACCGTACTGCCCGTACTTCATGAGATGAGCCGGGGTCACCTTATCGCTGTCCATGACGACAAATCTAGCTGGCGAAGCTGTGTCCGGACGTCCAAAAACTCCGGAGTCCGTTTCACTAGACTGAGCGACCAACCGCCTCGGTTGATGGTGATAGTACTCCGCTGAGGACGAAGCTCTCCTCTGTGGACTGTCAAACTGATCGGAGACATTTGACTGAATACTGTTTCGCTTGATCACATGGGCGTAGATCGGTGATGTGGTTGGAGTGGCGGCTTGAGGTTGGATTATTGTCGTCGCCGGCATCTGTTGCGGTGGAAGGCTCTGCATCCGCTGTGGAACTTGTGGAGCTGCAACTCTTGATGATGGGCGAGTGTGAGTTTCGACTGAGACATAGGAAACCGGAGTGTGATCGCTTGGCACCTTACCGTTCATCTCCTTGTGACTGATTTGACCGGAACTGCCGAGCTTGGTTGGTGTCTTGTTCATTGATTTGCGACAGAATTCCTTGACTTTCTGGAGGATCTCTTCCCGAGTCAGGGTTCCATTGCGAGGCGCGCTATGATCTTTCTTTCTCATTACCACTGGAGCTTCTGAATCACTGCGATAGCCCTTGTCTCGCTGATTCGACGTCATCATCTCATCGAGGACACTCTGACATCGTGGCGGCGGATCAGCTTCCAACTGAACCTGAGTCGGAAGTGGCTGCATCTGGTGGTTGATCTGCCGTTGATCTGGGATAAGGAGTGCACTGCCATCGATTATCTTCGTATTGCGGTTCCGGTACACACCGGAGAAGGTGTTTCTCTGCGGTGATCCCCGAACAAAGTTCTGAACATTTCCCTCGGGGACAAGTTGTGCGTAAATGGGCTGGTAAGGCGGTGACATTGATTGCCCAACTTGGATCTGGTAAGCCGGCAGACGTTCGTAGATATTCTCTGGATTATGAGACTGTCCCATCGCCACTGCTTGGTGAGGATGGGCCGCTGCGCTCTGAGTCTGTTGGATAACTTTGTTATAAAGTTCCCGATCAGTGCGTTCCTTGATCTCTCTCAGCTTGACCCATTCTTGTTGACCCACCTGGATTGTCATTGACGCTTGTGATGGAGGTGTGGC
Source organism: Criorhina ranunculi (assembly GCA_951813785.1). Taxonomy (NCBI): domain Eukaryota; kingdom Metazoa; phylum Arthropoda; class Insecta; order Diptera; family Syrphidae; genus Criorhina; species Criorhina ranunculi. Next base: position 3,199,969 of record OX638385.1, on the reverse strand, counting down.
AGCGATGGGCGAAACCGATGGTTTTGGAACCTGTGGCGATGGTTTTTGGGTCTCAACGCCCTCTCTGATTGGAGTCGATGTTATCTTTGGTCCCCCGTCGAGCAGATTCTCCTTCGAATTCTTCGGAGTTAGAACCCCCTTGGGCGTCGATGAAGCACTCTTCGACTTTGGCAGCGAGTTGTTCAATCTGGAACTACCTCTCTTCGATATCTCATGACGATCCATTGACGATGATCGACCAAAGATCACTCGCTTGTCGCTTGCTTGTGGTGTCGATCGTTTTGGTACCAGGGACTGCCGGTCTGCCACCGACCTCCGCAGCTGAACTTGCTGTGGTTGCTGCACCAGTTGCTGTTGTTTCTCTGCAGCATTCCTCTCAAGACTCTTACTAGGCATTGGTCTCAACGAACTGATCGGGATCTGTGCTCTCTGCACCCGTGTTCTCACCAACCCATCTCTAGACAGCGAAGTATGTAGTCGCTCTTTGGACGACGATCGACTTCGATTGCCTTTAGTCAGTGTTCCCTCGCTTGCCGATCGTGATCGTTCATCCTTCTTCACTTTGCTGCTAGTGTCCTCCTCTGCCAGGGAAAAGTCCTCGGCATTCGTTAAGGCACTTGAGATCGAACTGGACCGATCATCGCCAGCGGCATAGCTCTTTCTTGATCGTTCCATTTGCTTCTTAAGATCACTGGCATTGCTGAGCAGTCCATTTCCCGGACTTCCATGGAAGCTCTGTCGCTCGAGGACAACTCTTTTCATGGCCGACGAGGTCTTGATGCCTCCATTTTCAGTGGGAGTGGTACCACCACCCCCGTACACACTTTGTGGTATAGGAACTTGCTCTTTTGGTGTAGTCTTCCGCTTCGACGAGAAGATTCCATTCGGCAGCAACCGCTGGAACACCGAAGGTTTCTTCGCTTTCTTTGGCGTTTCCATTACGGGCACTGGATCTGAGTAAATCTGCTCCGTTGACGGTGGTCTTTCGATGAAGAGCTGCACTCGGTATGGTTCTTCTCCCAATCCGTTTGGCTTTGTGCCGTTTGCCTTTGCCTTGGCTGCTTCCCTCTTAGGAGTCAACGAGAGCCCCTTCTTCTTAAGGAACTCCTTAAATTCTCGTGAGTTTACTGTGTTCGTGAAGGATTTCACTTCACCATTCACGGGTGGCGCACTGTCGACTTGGTCTCCGCCGCCTATCCCGTTCGTCAGTTTAACCTCTTCACTGGAATCGCTTTTTGTTAATGGTTCCTCGATGTCTTCCAAATCGTCATCGGAACTGATTTGCAACTTCCTGACACGCTCGTCAAATTTCTTTGCGTTCTGGGTCACTTCGTCGGGATTGAAGAGAGAATCCTCAAGATCGGTGCCGACTTTCACTTTAATGTCCGACAGATCCGGGTAGTTTGGCTTGGAAACTTTCTTGAAGTTGGGAATTTTCGAAGCCTTCGTTGGCGGAGTGCATTTCTTTTTCAAGTCCTTCAATCGTTCTTGGGTTTGCTGCGAGAGTTTCACCTTCTTTGGAGGCTTAGTCCCGCTCAGCTCTTTCAGTTCGTCGAACTTGATTCGGGCCAATACAGTTGGATCGTACTCAAAGTACTTGTCCGGGTTCTTGATGTAGGTCTTGACGTACTTTGACTCCTTTAGGACTTCCTCAGTGGTTATGTACTCAGGGTCCTTGGTTTTATGATTCTGTCCCGACTTCACCGTACTAAGGGTGGATCGCTTTATCGGCACCGGTGGCGGGGTTTTCTTCTGCCGCCCCGATGCAACGCCGTTGCTTTTCTTAAACGGATTCTTCTGGTCGATTATAACCTCACCGGAGGTGAACTTTTTGATTGTTTCATCGTCAGGATCAAAGGAAACCGATTTCTTAAGGACAGTCTTCGCCGGTGGTCCTGTACCGTTCGTCAGAAGTATCGACTTCGTACTCGTTGGTGTTGTGGGATTACCCACGGTCACCTTGGTGACGTCTACTTCGTTAATTGGTTTATCACAGATTTTCGATTCGTTTTCATCAACAGATGGCTGCACTATCGAATTGGTTTGCGTCTTCGCTGGAATGGATTCACGTCGTGGTGCTGGTATCGGTTGTTGTTGCTGCTGCTGCTGCTGCTGCTGTTGTTTCTCGATTTCTAGTGCATGATTGGACTCCGGGGAGGGTTCTGTTGCTTCGGACATTGTTTTTGTGAAATATTGATGTGGTGTGTTCCGGTGGTGCTCGTAGTTGCATTAAGGTGAATGAATGAAGTGTGTAGTGTAAAGGACTTTCTGTTGAGTTTCATTGAATCCGAATTCTCTTCGAAAACGTTCCGTAGGAAGGCCTGAATGGAAGAGAGGATGAAAAAAAGGAAAGAAATTCTTGTTAAATCCTTGCAAACAATTCGACTGGAATATCCTGTCAATGGATACACTGTTAAATGAATTCCTAGGGAAGAGTCGTTCAGTCGAAGAACTTTGATGCATTAACCGGTTCTTCAACTGCCAAGTACTTGACCCGATTTCTCATCTTCATCGTCCTCGTCCTCGTCGCCTGTGAAAAACTTTGTCTGCACATTTTATCCTTAACAAGGATGTTCGTCGTTTGTTCTATGTTTGCTTGTGTGAGTGGTGAGAAAATCAACTGCTTGGTTGCGCCTCTTTTTGTCTATGCTGCTGCGAGAGGGAAAACGCTTAGAATGCAAAATTAGTGCGCCACGACTTTGAGGATAATACAAGGGATGCTCGCATGAATGGAAAGTTGCTGATAAGGACTGTGTACTATCTCTGTACGAGAATAATCAACTTTTTTCTTGGCAGTGTAAGTCTTGAATTGGTCGTTTTGAGGTTGGATAGGAGTTTGCTCTGAGAACTACACCATTCGACGGTAGTTTGTTCCATTTTGTGGATGACCTTGTACAAGAGATGGAAAGTTCTTTGTTTTGTTACATGAAACAGAAGTGAAGAAGGAACTTCAGCCTGAGTCCTGTAAAAGCAGGTCGATGATCAAAGAGAGACGTGCCTCACAAATTTAGTCTGGACACACACCATTTTGCACAGTTTACCTTGAGGAGCGATGCAAGAAATCCCCTATTCAAACTGGTCATCGTTGGGTACTCGAATAAGCACCATAACAACTGGTGCAGCAGCAAGAAGAGGGAGAGAAAAAGATTTAGTCAGGACACGCACCATCTACACGCCTTTTGAACAATTTTTGAAGAAACTAACGCTTGCAGCTGAGTAAAAGGTGGAATCTCATCGTGTGCTCTCTAAAGTTATGGACTCTAACGATACTCTAGTCGGCTCGCAGGATTTTCCTAGTTGTTTACGAATAGCTTGAACTTTTACTTGAAGGATTCGACGATCTTATGATTGATGTAGAGGAAGAGAGGCTGTTGAGGATCAGATTTCGTGTCCGACTTGACAGAAGCATGATACCCAGATGTCCAGATCGACAAAAGCTTGAAGAAAGAAAGGACTCCTTGTAGGAATGCTCGAATCAGAGGCAAAACCAGAAGCTGGGCTTTGTTTTATCGACAAAGGCTTGATGACAGAAAGGAGTCTTTGTGGAGACGCTCGTATTCGAGGTAGAGCAGGAAGCTGGGCTTTGTTTTGTCGACAGAGACTTGAAGGCAGAAAGGAGTCTTTGTGGAGACGCTCGTATTCGAGGCAGAGCAGGAAGCTGGGCTTTGTTTTGTCGATCTTTTCGTAAACAGCTTCACACTGAACTTGTCGCTTGAAACTGATATCTTCTCCAGTCTTGGTCTTAAGCTGCAAAAAAAAACTCAAATTTTCGAAGAAATTGACATGTTGTGGAACCTGTGTAGAACAGCTCCTCTTTTAAGGGGTAGAACATGTTCATGTCAGGTTAAGAATCAGAGTCAGAAGCTGAACATTGGTTTTAGGAACACTTTCACAAAATTATGCAACACCCACCCGACACGACTCTAGTTTGTGATGGAATCCATCTAATTAGGTCGGTGTAACACCATTTGCTGGTTCATTGTGTATGCAAATTATCTCATTATACCATCATCTGCACCAGAATCGAATTCCATCAACAGTTGTGAATTCCATTACGCTAATACTATGTCAAATAGATTTTATAAATTTTAATGAAAATCCATATCCACCTCAGTTCCCATCAGACGAGACCCCTCGCCATTGTCATTGCAATTTACGATTTCCAATTGCATTCGCAAATAAACGCGCTAACTAAGCTAAATCCAGCAGCCTTCAGGGAATGACTTTTGTTCCTCCTCCCAGTAAACCACATAAATTACAAATGAAACCACCGAAAGGCCTGCATATACGCGTACTTTGCCTTTGGCAATGTTCTACATTCCGAGTGTTCTACCCGCCGAATTGCAGAATTAACTGCATTTGACACAAGCGAATTGCCTGTCGCCTCTCTTCCTCACTCTCCCTGGGGTTTGTTTGTATCTAATTACAACGAGCTTAGACAATGGTCAATGGGACAATGCACGGTCACTTTTTATTTTTTTGTAGTGAGATACTTTTTTCCGTTTTATCGGCGTTTCTTTTGGGTACACACAACCCCGTTTGACATTTTATGAATGACAGAACAATAAAAAAACGCTGGGTTGCGCAACTAAATAGGGAATTCTATGGAACTGGTTGGAAGCCAAAGCCAAACCAAGATTATGGACTACGGAACTGTGTCGTAATCGAATTCTGGAATTTGAAGCTGGCTCCGGTCGGAAGATATCGATGGAATTGGTCGTGGTTTTGAAATACTATTCGCCGATATCAATTGGACAAAGCAACCGGAGGTAGATACTAGTGAATTCGTCATGGAATCTCCAAGTAAGCCGGTTGATACAGAAAACCGTTGATAAGTATCGGATTGTAGAGGCGACTACCATAGTCCACTGTCGTCCACGTCCATAATCGCTGATCACAATGTCAAGAGAGGCAATGACAACACCGAGTTTCAACACATAAGATCCACTCATCATCCACAACAGTGGAGACATCATCCATCTAGCATATGAACACACTTTGATGATGCCTGGCACACCATCAGCAGAAAAAAAACTGTTAAAAAACACAGGGGACAGTATGCAGCCCTGTGGAACCCCAATTTATGAATCAAACGCTCTGCTAAACATTATCAAACGGAGAATAGCCCACAAAATGTAAGCTCTCGCTCATTAAACACACCACTAGTCCCCGGACTGGGTTACTCAAGACACCAGATCGTTTCAGGAGGATGCGAAGAAATGGAGGAAAAGGAAAAAAGAAAAAGTAAATTCACGTTTATGCTAATTACACCACATATCACTTATGACCATCATAACAAAGCATCCACCGGATTATTTTTTTTTTTTTTTTTGCAAGAATATGCTAATGTATCTCAGTTGCATAGATGCAACATCTCACACAGCGAGACCGACCCCCTTGCATAACCATAGAAACGAAGAGAAAAACTAGTAAAGCGGAGAAGAAAAAAAACATAGCTTTTGCAACTGTAAGATACGTAAACTCTCACTTTTTGCGTTTGTCCCAGCTTCGGTCAGATGGACAGCCATTCAGATAGGCATGTCCTCGTATAAATTTACTCCACCACAACGATGATAGAAAGTTTGCCAAGACGACAGTTACTTGTAACCGTTACTACACGTAATAATGTCACGATTCTGGCGTGAAAACAAATGGTGGTCGGACAGTTTGAAACAGCGTCACGGGTGAATTTTAATTGTGGAACCAAACACAATCCAGAACATAATATTGATTTTTGAATTCAACTGCACCAGGCACAATGCCAGTGGGCAACTTCAAGAGAGATGCCTCTCGCCATTGCCACCCCCCACCCAAAATCGAATCTGTCAAACTCCGAGTCTACTATATCCACCCTTGAGTGTGACTGTGCCCCGGGGGGAGAACTAACTAACTGCCTACTTTCCGTGTAATGTTTGGCAAAAAGAATCCACAAAAACCTTTCGTCAATTCGATTTGGTGTCGAAGAAATTTTTTTGGCATTTGGCACGTGCACACACTGCCATAGTGTCATAGGTTATATCGAACGAGGAACGACCCCAATTCGATGTACGTTTTGCAGTGAGGAAAAGTCAATCTGAGAGGGAAAAGAAAATATGGCGGCGGAAAATGACACGTTTTCAGGCACAAGTTAGTACGTGATGGGGCGCTCATTTGTGAGTGTGTTTTCGTCAGAGCAGGAGAAATGAAGCCTGCAAGGGATTTGTCGTAAATGCGGCGTCAAATTTAATGGAAAATTTACTCAAGTTCAGTCGAATGGAAAGGTTATTATTGTTTGATGTGGACCTTTCGTTTAATGGCGGCATCAGGGGTCTGTTACTGTTGGGGATGGTTTTTTTTGTACATGGATCGCAAAAGATTTGCCGCATTTCCACTTAGCTACGACCCGCTGAATAGATGTTAGATCATTTAACACCCCAGACACGAACCCCTACAGCAAAGATCGCTCATTCCATTTACTCTTGTGGACATTCGAGCTCTACCACGGTCCTTGAACGCAAAAGATCGCATCATTTCTACTTCGAATAGGTCCTAGACCCGCTGAATGGATGTGAGATGGGCTGAGCTGGAGAGTCAACTATGTACACATTTTTACCGCGGAATCTACAGCTTTTTTCAAGGTTCCACAGCTTCAAAGGCGCTAAAGATATTCAAATTGTTCCAAGCGCCCGTTGCAATGTTTTCAGAATCAGAAGCCAATGAGACTCCATGAATCACGATCCACTTGTTTTATGTTCTTCTGATCGACACCTCAAAATCAGTCGATGATTTAATCCTAACCACCTTGTTGTTAAGGCCATCGACTGCACGGTTTCAATGTGTTCCACTGTGACATCACCAGGAATGCCATAAGGCATCATGAGTTACTTCACGTATTCTCTACATGACATCATTAAACAGAATAGTATTGCTTCGCCATTTATGGCCTTAATCGTGACCAATGTCTGGTGAATGGTAGGTGGGGATGTGTATCGCCGGCATTTTATTGACAATAATGGTTTAAACCTCGGGGAGGTCTTGGACGTACATGTGGAGACGAGTGTCATGTGATTTTAAACATTTAAATCTCTCGCTGCTTTCGTGATTTGATGTCTACTGTGGAGGCGCTACATATGGAGGAGCAGATGGACAATCAGATGGTGAACCTGTTGAACTTAGAAATACCCACAGGCCACAACCTACTGGCAGCCCATGGGTCCACATGAACCTAAGTGTGATGACTGTGTGTTACTATTCTTATCAGCTCCCAAACCAACTCACAGCCCACCTTGGAACAATGCCTTTAAGTACAGACTGCGGCGATAGTAGAGAGCACAGGTCAATTCGAATGCAAATGCACCAGCCTATGCCTTCAAAAACTTGGGCGACCTGTCATGGAAGACAGTGGATCCGCAAAGATCCGAGTGAAGCCTGCATCAACCTACGAAGTCAAAACGGAATAAAAGCGGAGTGGAAAAATGAAGGGAAACCCAACAGAAACAGGAGAAAGACAACTGCATCGCTTTGCTTTGGCGACTTCAGGTTACGGTGGCTTTCTGTACTAGGGTCCAGACCCACTAAAGTCAGAGAAGATCCGCTGGATCTTTCACTGTTCTTCCTACTAATAGGCTAATTGAACCAGGCGGAGCTTCTGAAAAAGAAGAGCACAGGCATCAGGGACATTTTTGTCTGTAGCGACGGTGCAGTAGGATCTGTGCAGGGTCGAGCCCGCTAGGGGAACAGCAACAGCCACCGAAAAGGAAAAAAGAGAAACGAGCAAAATCAGTGTTTCTCAAACTACAATGAACTGAAACGAGTTTGAGAGCTCCCGGGATTTAGAAATTACCTTTTAGGGAAATTTGAGAAGAAACGGAAGAGGTGCCATCGCACGTTGATTTTAAATGCCTGTGGGCTTGCACTGATGCCAGGCGTCGAAGAAAGGAGGTTCCAGGTGAAGTAGTGGAAAATGGATGAAAACGTCGATCAGGCACATAGAACGGAGAGGAGTTGCAGGCTTTGAACGGGTTTCTTGACACACTGGAGGAGGACAGACGAAAGAGCTACTGAAGGAGGCACACTGATTTTAAATGCTTGCGAGCTTTTACTGATGCCAATGTCCGCCAGATCGTTGGGATCATCGACGAAAGAAGGTTCCAGGTGGAGCGTGGAACTGGGCGGAGTTACAGCGTAATTGGGCTCAGGCAGACAATTTCGTTGGACGTTTTCCTTGACCATGTTACGAAATGCATTGACGCTTGTATCTCTCCCTCTCTCTGACCTACATCTCTCTCCCACTTGCATCTCTCACTGACTCTGGTGGCACAAGGTTTCAGCCTTTTCTCCGAGGGTGGTGTCCAGAATGACAGGCGAAAATTTTCGATTTTGTTTCCATTGCTTATAATTCACAGTATTTCTTTCGAAATTGTCATTATCACTGCTTAGTGCCTTCTAGTGCCCTCCATGATCGAGCTGGGTACAAAGGGTTATCATTGCAACAAAAGACACAAGCTACTCCGCTTTGCATCATAAAAGAGGAAAATCTCACAACAACAAGCACTTTCAAGTTCACTGTAAATAACAAACAAAAGTATCCTTCAACCTTTAATCAAATCAAACGTGTACATGCATTCCCCCTTCCCAGATACCTTATCAGATACTCGACAGAAAACAACGCAATAGCCAAACACAAAGGGTGCAATTCCATTTATCTATATTTTTGCAATAAAAAATTCAGTATCTCCACCCCATGCAACATCTGTTGGTGGTGAATGCAACTTAATTTGTTTATTCCGCGAAAAAAAACGGGGCAACACAATGAAAAATACCTTGATAAGCCAGACACGGTATGGGTGACTGAATGAGGGAGAGCTGGGGTTTCTGTGTTATCGGATTTCGCTTTGAAGATAAGTCCCCGAACTCAATGTCAACATTTATCCAGAGAATTCATATGAATGCGCGCACCTATTTTCATTTTTTTTTTTCGCACTAAGTGCCTGAGCATATTTAGATATTTGACTTGTGGAGGTGATAAGATAAATCGGGCAACGGTATGTGTTTGGTTGAAACGAAATGCGACACCAAGGGAGATTGCTTTATTTGCTTAGCTCATTCATTTGCAGACGAGATGATTGATTTGTGAGGAGGTACTGTATCTAGTGCGTAGGGAGGTAGCTTTTCCAAGAATCGTTTCCTGTTTAATCAAAATAACAGCCGTTCGCAACCACATTTCAATGGAAACAGACAAGGATACATCTGATCGATGAATATGGAAGGCTAAAGGCCGCGTTGAATAGCATTTGTAAGGACGAGTCTAGGTTGACTGTGGAGGATGACGATAGAGAATGCACACTGCTCCATCAAAGGTCGGTAATGACTTCACCGAGGCCTTCGGTGTCAAAAAAGGATTTGGAACGGGGCGACGTGCGATCATGCAAAACTCACACGGCAACACCAGAGGCACAATCGTCCAAAGGTCAAAGCATATGCTTTGATATGATTCAGACAATGTTCAGTGCTGTTGGTGAACGCGGTGTCCTTGGGCTAACATTCCAGTCCTGCTCTATGGCACAGAAGCATGGAACTTTGCCAAAAATGGATGAAGACGCCGTAGCTTATCTATGGTGTCCCGTCTGCACAGGCGGTGTGCGGAGGAAGGAATTCAACACCGAACTGCATGGGCTGTATAGTGACATCGACTAAGTCCTAGTCGATTTAGATGGCTAGGACATGTAGAGCGGCGCTCTGGCCTGGAGAAACTTCGAATCTACTATCGAGGGACAACGCAGTAGAGAGAGACCGCGACTCAGGTGGCTATCTTCAGTTGAAAGGGACCACAACCAACTTGACGTTGCGGAGCGGATGGACACTAGGGCTCCGGCCTGGAGAAACTTCGAATGTATCTCGCAGTAGGGGAAGACCGCGACTCAGGTGGCACGCGTAAGTTGATAAGGACACCAACCAACTTTAAGTGCGAAACTGGCAGCGATAGAGCTGGCTGGAAACGCTTGATGGTTGAGGCCCAGATCTACCCCGGACTGTAGCGCCATCTTGCGTCTTGATTTAACAGTTTTCTGGTTCAAATATCAATTGATGGCTGCTTGACATGTTTATAGAAGCGGGTGCAACGTATATTCCTCCGAGGGAAGGTGGAAACCTTGAAAGACACTAGTAAAGCTTGTAGTGAGGGGCCCTCACCCACTGAAACCACCTACGACTGGATGAGGATGCAAGGTGCTACATTTGCTAGTAACTAGTATCAACAGTGTTCCCATCGATGGTAGGTAGGTAGAGGTAACGGTTCAACAGAACCCAAATAGTACTAGGATGTGCCTTTTTGCTATCACGACTCATGTGACCTGGGTGTGACAGTCGGGAGTTCCTAGATCCAGCCTGTGGAGCTTAGAAAACGGATTAGATGTCACTGATGTCTTCCAAGAATGGTTGGCTTAGTGCACGCAGTTCCCTTCTCATTTTCGTTTCCGGCAACTGCGGCAATGGGGGTTGTAGGGAATACCAAGTTTGACCGCATGGATCGATGCTATACTTGCACTTGTTTGTTGATTCATAGGTCGTCGGCTCGAATGCCAACCGGAGACAACTATTTCTATGTCCTGTCTCTTCAAGATCCACGATTCAACCTTACCCTCCTGGTGCCAACAACAATCCCATTCTTGGGATGTTCCGAAACGTCTAGCCATCGTCTGTCCGCCTACCAACAGTATACCAGTGTCACTGCATTGCTCTGTCAGCAAAAAACCCTCTCTTCACTGTTAACCAGGACGAAATAAATGCATCGACGCGCCATTAAATTGCCACTGTTTGACACTTCCTGTGAAGCATACTCGAAGCACATAACCGATTGCACCTGTCAAATTGAAAATTGTCCTCCTTAAGTTTGAAGCTCACCCTCCTAAAGCATTCTAACGATGTCATGTGTCACATCCACATCCATAACAGATCGTTGGGGGATACGAAGGGAAAATAATTACCTAGGATTTATTTCACATATCGTAGTCCTTGTTGTGCATGCTACGCTGCTGTGTTGGTAAATTGAATCCGGAAAATGACGATAGATTTCCACTTTTCACTTGCCGCATGCAGATGTCTAATGTTACGTCATTCCGGGAACCAAGATGCATCCTCCTCTCGGATGGAGTTTGGACCGCAGCCAAATAGTCGCACCACCATCAACTCCTTATCAATTTTTATTCCCAAAGGAGCATACCCGCCGTCTATCTGTCTTGTCTTGTCTGTATGGTGGAGACAAAAACTCATCTTAATGACTCTCATCGAGACGTTTTATTGTGTTCTCCCCTACCCCCAAGTCCTGTTGTCTACAATTTCTTCTTGCCAAAGAGAAAAAAAAAATTATAACGTTTCGTTTGTGAATTGAAATGAAGAAAATATATACAAAGGCGGGCAGCAGGCAGCCTTGAACAAGTTTTATGATTTAACGCGGAATAAAAAGTTTTTAACTCTTGATGTGACTTGCTCAGGGGGCATTGTTTCCTTAAATGAGGCAAAAACTTTAAAGACTTGATGCGCTAGAGATGATTAGTTGATATAAATCTGTTTTCTCCGCACAAGAAGAGAAGTGGAGTTCCACAAGGGTGGGTATTGTTGCCCATACTTTTCAAATTTTAATTAATTTTTTGGAGATTGTTAAGGAGATGGGGTTGAACTTTGTGAGCTTATCCAATCAGGCTGCTACGAAGGTGCCTATCAGGCTTTGAGATTTTATTATTGATTGGCTCTGCGACTGACGCATATGGTACTGCGACCTAAAAGATCTATTGTGCCTGATGGCTTTGAAGTTGTGAGATGATGTCCATCGGATTCTTGGTGCGTCATTTTTAAACCGTGATCTAAGGCTTAGAGGCTCGTTAGACTGCAGTGGTAAGCTGTTTACCGCACGTGAAATTAGGGAATTTCAAGCCTTGGCAGTCTAGTAATTTATAAGTCCCGTGGAGCCCAACTGTTGTCCTAAAATGTTCACTCTCTGGATAGAACGAAGAAAGCAACCATCCTTTGAGAAAAAATTGAAGCCAAAGCCCAACATAATCCACTGGATCCACACGATAATCCCCAAAGACAGCCATCGCTGGGCCTATTTATTCAAACAAATTAGTTCCTGGTCTGGTGGCCAGTGGTAGAAGGGACCACAATCTTGAAGGCACCACAAACATTCATTAGGACGTGCGGGTCGTTCTACCTTTGAAACCATACTTTCACTCAATCCACTCGAGTTATACTCTAGAGCCTAAATGGCTGCAAATAGCCCCCTACGACTTAAAGCGTTCAAGCGTTCTGGAGAAAAAGCTTAATAAGTCACGGTGGAAGGAGATCACGAGAGGCCCAGAGGTTCACCTCAAACTGTAGCGCCACATACGTAAATATCACTAGATGGGCGAAGCTGAAAAACTCTAGAAAAAAGTTGGGACGAAAAAAGGGTCTTTATACCCAAAGATTCGTCTATTTTCACAGACATCTTCAAAATGGACAAAGGAGCAGGTTCCAAAATCCACTCTGCTCGGTTAATGAAAATTCCATAGCTATGTGTTCAGGAGGGTTGTTCACAGCCCTTGGGACCTCAGTTAATCTTCAGAATCCTATGACTTGTTTCACTCCAGGAGGACTCTAGGTGGATGACAGCAAGCTGTTCCATTAGGACAACACCAAGTTTGGGACAACAGTCAGTTTTTAGATCCATACGGTGTAGATGTTTGTTAAGGCGGCAGTGTCTGCTAAGGTTTCCAATTAGGGCTCTAAGGTGGTCCCTATCGAGATTGACAATGAAACTAGATTTTCCTTGTGACAGTATTAGGGACAGCAGCTTGGAGCATACTTGTCCTGGGTGTGTTGAGCCAGACTTCTCTGGATTCTTGCCTTTTTCGTAGATTAGAAGGCAAAAGGTATCTTCAAATTGAATCTAAAACGAAGGCCACCGATAAAAATGTCAATCGACTTCAAGATCTAAATTGGGGTGCCACAAGGTTGCATGCTATCAACGATGTTAGTCATCGAATTTTGACGACGAAAAGAGGTGCAGTCTTCTACTGACTGATTGTAAGCATTTCACCAACTTTCCTAAATTTTTTGCCACGAGCGAGTTGTAAAGGAAAAGGCAAACGTAGGTAGCCCAACAGAAGACAGGTTAAGGTCATTCTCCTATATAACCATGAGATCTAGGCCGATACAGTCACGCAAGAGAAATACAGGAAACAGATGGCAGCAGGACAGAGACGTGGACCACTTTAAGTAGCAAGCTCTTCCCGTACAGTGTCGGAACCAGGAAGTGTCTCCCATCGACCTCCTAGCGGCAGAAAGAAGATTCGTCTACGGCCATAAATCTAAAATAGGAGCGGAAACAGCGGGAGCAAAAGCGTAGATGACTCAACTGCAAAGAGGCGACGGCCATTCTTCTGTACGGCTGTGAGATCTGGGTCAAGCAAGAGGAATACAGCAAATAGATGGCAGCAGTACACAGTTTTGAAGCCCTCTCTTACCGTAGTGACTCCCATTGGCCAAGAAGAGATTCACCTACCAACCTAAAGCTTGACTAGGAGTTGAAACGGCAGCAAGGACGTGGAACTATATCGGCAAACCGGGCTCCGTTTACTTTTCCCATCCTATGGACTCAGGTTAGGTTAGGTAAGGTTGAGTGGTTGTCCCTAACAAGCAGGGACACACTTACGCTAGAACAAGGCCCATTGTGCTTCCACGTAGAAAACCAGGTGACCAGCATCAGAGACCTCACATGTGTAATTTCCTCAGGCGAAGAAGAAGAATGAAGTCCTATGGACTTACTCAATGAAGTTTCCATGTTTGCTTCGCCATGTTTCCATTCCATCCATTCAGCAACGTCTCTAAACAGTCTCCAGAGCCCCTTTACTCTGCTGCCTTCGTTTCCGCTCCCCTCTTAGCCGGTAGAAGATCGATGGGAGTCATCGGTTCATACAGTGTTCGGTTAGAGAGGGCTTCACTCACACTTTTCACAGATGGGCGCAATAGAAAGAACCAGACAGTTCAGAAAATCTCGTGGAATTGATGATCTCGAGCAACGACAGGATGGAACCAAATAGGCTCCTTCATCGAGTCAGAGCTGCAAAGAAAAAAGAGTGAGGAAAACAAAAGGAAGACACCCTCTGAAGTAAAGATACCATAAGTAGAGGGCGAGCTTAGTCAGTAGGACCATTTCACCATTCACTTCAAAATGCATGACAAGACGCTTTTAGATGAAGCTGACCTCCGAATACGCTTTCCAAATCCATCTGAGAGCCGTTAAATCAACATTCACTGACCCGACTTAATTTGTGGACACTGTCTGATCTCCCAGTGCCCACACATCCACCACATAATGTTTACCCTTTCAACCTCTAATCGCGCACCCATCCATTGTATCTCTACTTTAGTGTGACAAGCAAAGTTTACATAATCCCTATGGGAAGCCCCCCTTCCCAAAAGGACAAACTTTAAACCTAATTACCTTCAGTTTCCATAAAAATCTACCCAACCATTTACAAAACAGTTCTCGGGCTAATCCAAATCCTGCTTGGCTCCTCTCCGAGCGTAATCCAGGTCAAACATAAAAATCAAATTAAAACCCCATTGGGCCGCTTCAGTCGCCTCGCTCGCTCCAAAATCAAAGTCAATATCATTAACCAATCTCGGTCCACTTGGTATAACAATCGAGCCCCCTCTCTCTCTAGCTGGATCAACATCATCAATAATTGTTTCGAGAAGCGTTTGCCTCTTCTAAATCGATAATCGCACTGCTCCTCCTGTGTCCCCAAAAAAGGAACCCAAAACAAGCTTTATTTAACCAAAAAAAAAAAAAAATGAAAAATCCAATGCAGTCGTTGTCCTTGAGTTCGTCAGGATTAATAATTTATCAACACAATTGGTTCCATGCTCGCGCTCCTGTTTATTACGTCGTCGACCCGTGTGTCCTTTTTATTGCAAATTTTCGAATCCTCCACTGACCTCTTGGCAATTCTCCAGATTTGGAGAACATTGATCCGAGAAAGAATCCTAATTTCAATTATTCTGATGACGTCTTTTTTTCAGGCACTGTGTCCTTAATTTAATTTAATTTTGGCGGAGGGGATCGATGAGGAAATCCCCTTTCAACGGATTTGAGCCGGTATTATTGGCAAAAAGGAGGCTGGAAAGGATAAAATGGAAATTTTGTGCCGTTGTTCGATGCGCCATTCTTTTGTGTGAATACATTTCAATCCATCGGAATGTGTGACCTTATTTCGAGGAGGGATAATGGAGCTGGGATAGTGGAATAGTTGAATGGGAGGACAAATGGGCTTTTAATTTGCTTTTATTTTTTTCTTTGGGGGGACGTTCTATATTTTATTTTGAAGGGGAAGTGAGGGCAATGCCATTAGAATGTGTGTCGACTGAGGAACAACTTGACGACTTGTCAGAGTTTTTGTGGAACTTAAAGAAGATTTTGAGGAGTGAAGTCCAAAACTGTTGGAAACTGGTGGAAAATGCCACCAATCCATGTCCGAGGCTTGTTGTTGGCTCGTAACTAACTGTGTTTTCCGTGATCAAGCACAACCTCCAACGTGGAGGGTCAAATCATAAATGTAGGATCTCCTCTCTAGCCTGAGCTCCGAAGACGTCGTAGTAGTCCGTAGATTACGTTCGATTTGGTTATTGTCCCCGCTAAGCAGAGACACACTTAGGCCAGAACGAAAGTCCATTGTGATACCAAGCCGAGAAACCGGATAACCGGTAGAAGTCCATACTACCCTTAGTAGTTCCACCTAACCAGAACGCCACTGTTGATTCCATCGGGAACATTCTTCCGCTGTCGTCCGGATCCAAGGAAGATCGAGCTAGCTGAAGACAGTTGTTGGTTTAGGCCCAGATCCTGCCCGGACTGTAGTGCCACCAATCCACACAAGCACCATGCCGTTCCTAAAGAATTCGTCCGCTGCCGTCTCGATCCAAGGAAAAGTGCCTTAATGGAAGGATCCCTACAGAAAGTGGTTGAGGTCCGAACTGAAGTGCCACCATGCCATTCCGAAAGTGGCACTCTAGGATTCCAAAATGTCTACCGAAGCAAGCAAAGCGAGTGAAGAGTCTTCAAAATTCAGTTTGGAATATGGAGAATAGTCCTGGTTCAGGGCGGATTGGACAGGATCCTACCCTGTCCACAGGCTTAATGATATCAAATGGAAGAAACACTTGAAGACTCTGCTGAAACGTGCGAAAAGATTGGAAATTTGGATCAGAAGGACCTGTTAGAGCGGTTTCAGAAGTCACATGGACATGTGAGCTAAGGGAGAACTAAAGAATGTGCTGTCAGGGGGAGAAAAAATCGTCCAAATGTCCTGGTGTCCTGACTTTGACGGTTGTTAGAGTGGCACAAGGTTGATTTTTAGAGGTTGGCTTCTAGGGCCGTACGAATACCATAAGGTTGACTTTTAGGGACTTTGGAGTAGAAGGTTGCTTTTAAGGGCCTTTGCAGCACCATAAGGTTGACTTCTAGGGCCGTTGGAGTACCAACAAGACTGGCTTCTAAAGCCCTTGGAGTAGAAGGTTGGCCTTTTAAGTACCCAAAGTTGCCTTCTAGGACAGTTGGAGTACCAAAGTTGGCTTCAAGGGCCATTGGAGCACCACAAGATTGACTTCTTGGGCCGGTGGAGTACCACAACGTTGGCGTCTACAGCCGTTGGAGTACCACAAGGTTGACTTATAGGGCATTTGGAGTACATGTTTGCCTTTAAGGGCCGTTGAACGACCATGGTTGGCTTCTATAGCCGTTGGAGTACCACAAGGTTGGCTTTTTCAGCCGTTGGAGTACCACAAGGTTGGCATTTAAGGCTGTTGGAGTACCACAAGGCTGGCTACAGCCGTTGGAGTACTACAAGGTTGGCTACAGCCGTTGGAGTACCACAAAGTTGACTTCTAGGGCTGTTGGAGTAACACAAGCCTGGCTACAGCCGTTGGCGTACTACGAGGTGAGCTTCTAAGTACGCTGGAGTACCACAAGGTTGGCATTTAGGGACGTTGGAGTACCACATGGTTGGCTTCTAGGGCTGTTGGAGTAGCACAAGGCTGGCTTCTAGGGCGTTTGGAGTACCGCAAGTTTGGCTTCTAAAGCCGCTTCTTAATAGACATCAGAATTTCATGACAATTTCTGGTCTTAAAGAGTGTAAGCAAGAAACCGTCCTCATTGACAACAATAATGTGCACCTTGTGGGCAGTTTCGAGTGAATATTGTTCAAGAGTATCTTGAGGACGCCTTTGGCTGTGGCCAGTGCCCCATTCCATTACCATACATCCTAATTCGAGTACATACCCTCAAGGCAAACCAGTCTATTCAAAGATTCCCCCATCCAATCATTGTCAGAGCAAAGAACTATCTTCTCATTACCACCCATTGTTTCCGGAATTAAAAAATAAAAATGGCACCCATTCGCATTAACTCGTACATCTTCTACTGCGCGCCGACCCGCACAGTAGGTATCTTCAAATAGTATTTTCAATTATAATAAATCTTCGACCAATTCTTGAATCTCTCTCATTACCTAAGGCCAACTTAAAACAAAGCCCTGCCTCGCCTAAACCCAAAATAAGATCCACCGTCGTCGTTCCTTCTCCAGAGTGAAAAGTATCTTTTTTTTTTTGTGTAATAAACGTTTTCCCAGAACAAAAATTCGTTTTTTTTTTAATTCTTCCTCGTATCCAAAGCGGATGAATACTAATTACTTTTTGCTTTGTCGTAGGTTCCGGGAGGGAGGCGGGAGGGGAAGCAGAACCGACCCCTTTCAAGTGCCACAATGATATCCGAAGGCAAGAATGACCATTTGCTTGTGTGTATTTTTTCGGGTATCTAATTAAATTCAAAGGAATCGAGGCGCGAAGGAAGCCAGAGTATTCATCATCAGCGACTACGATAACCTCAAACTTAAAACGTGTATTCGAGATGCAATCGCGGGTTAGAAAAATGAAGCTTAAACTGGGCAAACACAAACTGGAGGATATTCACGAAATGTAAAGCGCGTTGGTGACCACAACGGGGCAAACTATGCCCTCGTCGACACGACCGCATTAAGAAAGTTCTGCTTAGAAAAATTTCCGGTTTTTCTTGCCACAAAAACGGATCCGAAGATCACAAAAGAAAATTAAGTGAAAGGTCGGTTCGGTTGGACGGTTGTTGGTTAGTAAGTTGGTCTTTGGTTGTACCAATGCACCGTTCGTTGGTTGTTTGCTTTGTTGCATATGCAGTACAGAGGAGACGACCGCATGATCTTATCGAAAGGTAAACCCATGTACACACTTAGATCGCGATAGAGCTCTCCTCATAGCGTCATTAACTCATGTGAAATCATGTAAAATTGACAACGACTATGATGATGATGATGTAGATGATGATGATGATGATGATTCCCGAAGCTGTTCCATGTAATTATGGTTAGAGATTGTAAATTACTCTTTGTGTATGTGTGTGTGTCGTCTCCCTGATCCAGTGAACCTGAAGACCCGATCGCATTTATTTTATATATGCAACCACACAAGAGTCCCGTAAGACCGCAACGACAACAACTGTCTTCCACACGGAAACGGATAGAAAACCATGTGTATACCTATAACCTTGGTACGCAGGAAGCCTGCATATATTCCTCTGCGAGTTCATTTACAATGCATTTGCGGTTGATTACGACCGAACGAATGACTGTCTTAATGGACTGATGGATATACTCGCATTCTGAAAGGCTTTTCATAGTCGTGTATCTTGAGAATGACTTGCCACTGGCAGTGGCACATTTGCATTATCAATTCGATTTTAATTAGTCGCAGCGGTCATATCGATAGAAACGATTGAAACGGAAGATAAACTATTTGGTCAATGGTTGGTGTGGATACCTACTTCCGTGCAGCTGGTGTGATGTCAGTATTTGTCAGCAACGACAGATGGAAAGCGCCTTGAAGCTATCAATTTGAAGCGGTATCGATGATAATTAGTCTCATTCCGTTGATTATTTCTTTATCCCGAGGCGAAATGAGCTTTAATTCAGCAAGAGGTCAACAATTTAGACGTGTAGAGAGTGCTTCGTTACTTTTTTTTATAATTCACTAACGCTAAAGGGGTTATGAATACCCATGGTGTTGGTGTACCACCACCAGTCTTTTGCTCCGGGGATGGTGTCCAGAATGACTTCGACTAGTATAACCGAACACTGATACATTCTTACTTAGATGGCGCTATAGTCGACCTACAGTAGGTTAGGTTAGGTTAAATTGGGTGGCTGTCCCCGCTAAGCAGGGACATACGAAGACCCATTATGCTACCACGTAGAGAATCGGATAGCCGACATCAGAAGCCGAACGTGTAGAATTTTCTTGAAGAAAATGAATAAAAAGCTCTGGGTAACCGCCGACCTACAGTAACTGGCTTCAGTTTTACACATCAAGGCAACAAATCTTCAGCTCCAAAGGAGTAACATTGCCAAGAACTGTCACCATCAGACGTTGCCCGTCTAGCTGGAAAAGAAGAGCAACAGAATAATCGCAAAAGGTTTGGGGTCCCTCAGGGCTGCATACTAGGGCCGCTACTTATCACGCTGCCATGGAACCAACGAGTCAATGGATATTCTTTCAGGCATAAGTCTCAGACGAAGAGCTTCGTAAACGTGTGTGTCAGGAGCTAGAGTACCATGACGAAAGTGACTATCAATCTTTTCCTCGACAATGTGACACATCTTTAGGTTCGATTCCCTGTATGGACCCCCAAACGGACCGCAATCAAGTAATTTGACGCAATATAACTCCGAAGCTTCACACCAACCCCAAGGCTACCAACAGATGCTCTCAACTACTCCAAGAGCTTCGTAAACGGGGGCGTGAAGAGCTAGAGTATGGCGACGAAAGTGACTATCTATCTCTTCCTCGACAAGGTGACACAATATTACTCCGAAGCTTTACACCAACCTCAAGGCTACCAACAGATGCTCGCAACTGCTCCAAGAGCTGCATAAAGCTGCATTGACTAGCAAGCTGAAACTGCTGTGGAAAAGTATGCCATGCCATCTCAGTTCCCTGAACTGATACTGGGCTGAAAAAGACCCCCAAACGGACCGCATTTGAAGATATGACTCCGAAGCTTCACACCAACCTCAAGACTATCAACAGATACTCTTCAAACGGCTCCAAATTGAAGCAATTCACCTTCAACTCAATATTAGGACCTCAGTCGAGCATTCTACTATAAGTTCCCTGCCCTCCAAGCTCATATACTTCGTCTTCCGGAAACCGAAACTAAATCGTGACCAAAAAGACACTACGGATAGCAAAGTGTCTACAGCGCTCATTAAAATATGAAACCTTCCACAGTTTTACACTTCGCGGGAACACAAAGAGAACCAAGCCACATGACCATTGCCACCACGTAAAACCAATTAATTGGCAATAAAACAACCGTTCGACTCTGGAGGCTTTGTTTCAATCCGCGCGCCGAAATACCACCAGTAGCTGGGATTCCAAAGAAAACAAATTACTCAACAAGTCACGTTTTGAAACGCGACCAGATCGGTTTGGTCAAAGTCTCAGCTTGTTTCACACGTGCTTAAGCGAAAAACAATTCATTTTCCCATCTACAACTGGGTTCCTGTATCACGCATACCTGGAAGATGCACTATTGCACCATGCAAATTCCAGAAACCATGGAGGAATGCTATTTGTCACGATTGTCAGGAACGGCCAATGGTGGTGATGCAGGATTCCTCTGCGAGGGCAACGACTTTCAGTTGATCCACAACCCTGTGTGTGTGTGTGTCTAATAAGCTTTATTTGCCGGTCCATCCTTAGCACATAATCGCACACAAAATGCGCTACAAGAAATCCCTAATCAAATATTTACACTCTCCTAGCCGAAGGAGAGGATATAGAATTACGGTCACGTTTATGATGTTTACAGCCAAATGGAGGGTCCTTATGTTTCGGCATCACAATGTAATCATCATTTATATCGAAAATTTCAATAATAGATGAGAGATTGTGAGTTTGATTCCTGGAGGATGAACCGTAAAAGGAACAACGTACATTGACTTTTGGATTTTTTGTTTAAATTTATCAATCATGACCCACAGAGTAGGAGGAAGGGAGTAGAGGAAGTTCGACACCAGGTGTGTTGGGTTTGAAAACTTTTTTAATTCAATCAAAAATTCTGTCCAGGAAGTTGTAGGGAACTGTTCTGACGCAGTAGGATAGATGGAACAAGAGATAGGAGTTGGAATTGAGGTTAGTTTTGACAAGATCCACAGTAATATGTTCACTCATCTAGACTGCCAAATCGACCAGCTTCTGGACAGAATCTACAAAGGAGAACTTCAGAATCATATTGGACAAGTTCAGTGCCAAAAAGGAACGACTTTGGGAGCAGTTTCTGGACAGAATCCACAAAGGAGAACTTCAGAATCATATTCGACAAGTTCAGTGTCAAAATCGATCAAGGAGGTACCGCTCGTGGGTTAGGTTAGGTAAGATAGACTCAGAGCCCATCGTGCTGCCTATAGAAGCTGAGATAATGGCAATCAAAACCATATCGTGCCTGATAGTCAGTCCGCAATCAAGTCCCTGGAACGGATGGTTCCACTTGCCTCTTCACCTGTCTAATCAGACAGAAAATGCTGCTTATAAGTACGGTAGTGGATGTTACCACGGGACACTGTATCATTGGCCAACAGGCTGGACATCCTTCATAATGATTTTTGTAGAAGCTGTGTGGATGAGGAGAAGGAAGAGACGATTCTTCAACTTTTATGAATGTGTCCAGCCCACTCAGCTCGAAGAAGAGCCTTCTCAGGAGCCAGCTTCTTCCACAGTCTAAAGGAACAGGCTGACACCAGCATAGGCAGCCTCCAGTGCTTCATAGTAAGCTACAGATGCATGTGCAAGGGATAATTCTCCGTCTTTTCTGAACGTGTCCAGTCCTCTCAGCTTGAGAGAGGCTATTCAGAAGCCAGCTTCTTCCACAGTCTAAAGGAACTGACTGACACCAGTGTAGGCAGCCCCCAGTGCTTTATAGTAAGCTACAGTGGTAGGGTTAAGTCTTCGTCTTCTCTGTGCGTGTCCAGCCCTATCAGCTCGAAGAAGCGCCTTCTCAGGAGCCAGCCTCTTCCACAGTCTCAACGAACTGGATGACACCAGTGCAGGGAGCCTCTAGGGTATTTTTTTTTTCTGGGACCATCTACAGATGCATGTGGTATCAGAAAGGACCTTCTCTTTACTAAGTGTGGCTACGGCTCTAAGCTAACCTTGTGGGAAATCATGACAAACTTCCACAGAACTAAAGAAAACCAAGGAGCTCCAACGCGTTTTGACTTAGCCCACCCTTTGATGACTTCTGCGCTTGACTTTGTAAGCTGCGTTGACAAGAATCAGGTCCAAAACGAAGTCCCACAAGGTTGCATGGTGGCACCTGTATTATTTGTGGTTTGTGCAATAGGGAATTTCGTCGGATCAATGACATCGTTCTTAAGTCTGCAGAGAGGGTACATAGGGAGCCCTGTCTACATCAAAAGTCGCATTTATCTCAAGAAGACAAGCTAAAGAACGACAAGTCCTATCTGTTATTGGAGGGTTGTCACAAGCTTAGAAAGTGGAGATGTTTAGGTGCCATTCATCCGCTCGAATATGTAGTCAACACTAGCAGCCATAGTGGCCCAGCCCTGTGTCCACGTACCCCCTCGTGGCGAACCTATATAAATACATGAGGTTCCGGTCGAATAGGTAGACCACATTAGCTACCATAGTGGCCCAGGCCTGTGTCCACGTACACCCTCGAGGCGAACTTATATAAATATGAGGTTTCAGTCGATTTAAAAGACTGTTCCCTCAACTTGACCAGTCTAAAGGCTT